>CM041785.1:71979433-72064910 GCA_023375725.1 Nephotettix cincticeps | reverse complement strand
AACCCCACTTATATAAATTCAATTTTGTAACCCCCCTACTTTATCTAATTTGTACAAATTTAATTTAAAGAATAGAAGATAATATATTGCAGCTACTTTTGGTTGCGTAGAGCCCTAAAAAATCGGAATAAAAAACGAATCATACCCATTTAATTGTCACTAGTTTAAATCAAGGGACCTAAAATTAAATAATTAAGTATGAGTTCACAAAACAAAACAATTTCGTAGTTGGAGCAATACCTGTATTATTTTATCAAATGGCAATTGAATCCCACAGTGAAGCTGGATGAAAATTTACTTGTCATTATTATATTTTCATTGGGATATTCAATATTTGGGTGTTTAATTTAGGTTGAGAATTTATTAATGCCAAGAGTTTCTTGCTACGAAAGAAATGTTTTTATTCCTGATTTTTTCATTAATTTTAATTTATTTACTTCAATATGAAATTATACAAACATGTATTTATTTTCTACAATTCCCAAATCCGTGGTTAATGTATACATTCAGTAAATAAGCAGGTGCATGGTCTATTAAAAAATTATGGTCTACTATCATTATCGCTGATAATAAATTACTGTATTAGTTAATTAATATTGGCTATTTTATCAAACAAAACATGTATACTATAAAAATAAGTAAGTTACTGATTATTTTTGCACTCTTTCGTTTGGAATATTTTAACAGTTTAATTATGGAAAGCATATTAAGATTTTTTTTAACTGTTCGGACAACAGTCTAGCTAAGCTGGGCTTACAGCTAGTTTAAAAATAAATATTTGCTTCAAAAAATTAAAATAATTTGTATAAATTGCACCATAAACACGTTTTATGAAAAGCGCTAAAATATGCTAGTTCCTTTTGAATACAGTATTAACAAAAATTGTTATTATTACCAGGCTTGTATAAAGTAATAATAAACATACTGAATTAATTTATAGTCATAAGTTTTTGTTTAAGGTGATGTATGATGATTTTATTACCGCCGCAAGTTTGAGTTGGATGCGTTCGTTCGCCCAAGTGCCTGCAATGTGGACTAGGCAATCCGCGTTGTAAACAGCCTCTCTCGTCCCAGACTGTACACCTCGGAGTTATGAACCTGGGAGTTGTGACGCGCTCAATTTAAATTATTTTGAAGACCTGGGAGTACTGACACCTGGGAGATATGATACCTGGGAGTTATGATTTGCTTATTATTTTAAATAGACCTGGTAGAAGTGAGACCTGGGAGTTATGATATTGAAAATATTTATTTCATTTTTAAGGACCTGTGAGATATGAAACCTGGGAGTTATGAAACGCTCCCGTATATATATAGTCACCGTATCTCCAGGCGTTTTTTCATTTTTTTGAATTTTTGATTTTTAAGGGTAGTTTACCCCTAAAAACCCTTAAAAAACGTGAAAAATCCAATTTTCTCAAAAACTTAAAATTTGATAGTATATAGTGCACAGAGTACTAAATAATTTGACACCACCCGCATGTCTGTAAAAATGACGGTTCAAATGTTATGGGCTTTTAAATGTCAAAAAAAATCAAATTTTTAAATTTTTAGCGAATACAATAAAAGTAAAGTATAACTTGACTGGTACCATTGAAACCAGCTTAAAAAAACTAAACAAATTAGTATTTTGAATTATTTGTCTACGACTAACGGTTCCAGAGAAAAGTTAAATTTAGTGTCCAAGATAAACGCAGTACGTTGTCTGAAAGCGCCCAATGTTATTCTTATGGAAAATATAAAAAAATCAATTTCTTCCTTACTTTCCACCAGTTTTCCATGAAACTTGGTATGAAGTGTAAGGTCAAATCACCGAACAAAACCTGCTCAAAAAAGCTTGGTATTACCGGGGGGGGGGGGGTTCCCCCATACAATTTGAACAATAAATTATTAAATAATATTTAGAATTACTTTGTAGAACATGATAGTTTTATTACAGATTGTCTTTTTTAAATTTACTTAAGGGAGAAAGTATGTGTCAGTCCACTGGTACCGTTTATTTTATTTTAGAGCTGTCATTGCGTTACTAGTTTTCAAAGATTGAACCTTGCCACCTAGTTTAGGTTGTTTTTTACAATATACTGTTGTCCAAGTATCCAAACCAACATGGCAGTTACAACGTCTATTCTCGTTTCTTAAAGTTTCAATTTCGGCCTCGAGGACTTCTATTGCAAAGTAGCTCTGCATTTCCTGTTGGTGCAGCGCCAGCTGATATCTCCTGATGCAAGTGTCCTATCTTTTCGAAGAAAATTTTTCATATTTTAATCCCAAATTTCCTCTGTTGGTTTTGTAAGTTTGCATTTTAATTAAGTAGTAAATCTACTATAGGAGATTAAATTTAATTACCTATATAGTTTTTTTATTGTTTAATAATTAGGATTACTCCAATTTATTTAATATGCTCCTATAAGCAAAATAATATTGCATTTATTCTTGGAAGGAAATTAATAGAACAGGTTATATTGCCTTTCCGTGGTTGTAGTATAAGATTGAAGAAGCAAAAATTATTGTCATATAGCGGAATTGAACTCTCACCTCCGGCGATGTCGATGTGTAATTCAGGTGACAGTGCTTCACTTAGTCCACTGCACCACGCATACCTTGTGGTATGTTGTCATGAAGTACTACAGAGCTCTCCGAATTAGATAAACTTTGAACAGGGAGTAAATGTGCTCAGTAATTTTCCTGTTAGTTTTGAGGTTATAAAGATATGAGCACATTTACTTACGTTTTCTGCAGTTATAAGTGAGTGGTTATCATGCTCTGTACAACACTGTCTTTACTGTGGCGGACCGAACAAAACAGTGTTAAACTGTGGTATAAGAACGGTTTAAAACTTATATATTAGCAAGACTCTAAACAATGCCGTCCATCACAGACGCGGTGCGCGCACAGATCCCCGGCATATTGGTACTATCTGCACGTATAAAATATATGAGAATACTAGGGACGGTAGCCAGAGGAGTATATTTGTCGTACAACGTATTTGCCTATAAATATTTTCATCGGATTTTATCTAGATTGACTAATAAAGCCAGTAGTTATAATTTAAGCTGCAGCTTTGTTCGTCAAGAGATTTGGAGGAAGTGCCTGCAGATAGCGCCGTCGTGGCGCGTTGTTGCGGAAACGCACATCATCCTTCGTCCAATTGCATGATGAGATCAATTAAGCCCACTCCGGTTGAACCCGGCGGATTCCGCATGTCCAGGTCCCAGGTCCACGCCCCGGAGCCTCCGTCGAACAACGGAAGACAAGATGATGATATTATTTAGATTCTTATTGCGGACATTTTCCATCACGATATTATGTAAAACAAAGTTTCACGACGTTTCGGGATCTGGAATCTGATCCCGTCCTCAGGTGGACTAATATCTAAAACATAGCACAATTAATTAACATATAATCCGGACCAAACCGGTATAAAGCTGAAAACATAAAAGTTTAAAGCAGTCAAAAAAACTTACAAACGAACCATACACTAACCATTACACACAAAAGAAACCAAACACGTCCGCTCGTTACGGAGACTCAAAGACAACGGTTGTCTTTGAGTCTGGCTTTGAAAATTCAGTTCAGGGCTCAGGGGCAGGGCAGCGTTGACAGAGCTAGCCGGGGCTGAGAACCCCTACTAAGTCGTAGAGCACATTTCTTTGTGGAATAGTTGAAATTTGGTATTTGGTAAAAATTGGTATCGTGTATGTTAGAAAGAACATATATGGATTATTTCTGCTTGTTATATAACTTAATTATTTATAAATATACACGCTCCCCAGCGTGTATATTTCATTTATAACAAGTAAGGAATAACAATCGAATAAAAATCACAAACTGCGAGATTGGGCACGGTACACGAGGGGTCGGTACATCAATATGATTTGATATGTCGATGCAACTCGCAACACTTCTTTCATTTTCCATTTTCACCGGGTTTCAACCATTTTCATAGTTAGACGGAGCGTAAACATTGCGCTCTCAATGATCAGTTTAGTGCCAGTATTTCATTACCTTCGTAGACCGAGTGGGCGCACATTCCGCTCATCAACCGATGACGTCAGCCAAAGCCAATTGTTAACCTGAGTGGGCAGTTTCAATTCCTCATATTGAGACCTATTGATCCATTCATTGATAACCAGACAATATACGCTCCATTGGCTCCGTGTATGCATAAAACCGATCGTTTCTAGAAATTGTTATTCTAAGATGGTTATTCTACGTCAAGGATGAGCTGAAGCAATTAAGTAGGATTTTAAGACATTCAAAGAGAAAAACAATGTCTGGTGTTTAATTAGAATTTATGTACATCTGTACGACGCAGAATCTTGAACTAGATCGAATGATATGTTAGTTCATAATGAGGTATATAGAAAATTTGTTTGGGGTGGTTTTTCCACATGGAAATGAGTTTTAATATGAATATGTCTAAGCTCGTGAGGGGGGTTAACAATTTATAAGATACAAAATGAGTAACGGAAGTGACGTTATATGGTTATGATTATAACTGTTTAAAGGAACTGAAAATATTGCCTTCAAACATATCCATAATCTAATTTATTCCCACATGGGAGTAAATTAATTTCTGATTTAAGAGGTTTAACTCATTTCTTTCTTAATCTAGGAAACTCTCTAAAAGTTTGTACTAATTTGAGGTACGGAAGAATAAATTTAGTCTTTGATTATATTTGTGCTTTTTCTACCTTGATTTAAAGTTCCTTCTCCAAGAAGGAGATTAAATTTAAGAAAAAATTAATCAGTTGTTCCTAGAAAATTTGACACTCCCAATGATTTATCAATGAAATAATTGTAAATTACGTATATAATCAGAGAGACTGTCAACAAAATTAACTTTAAAAATAAAAATTCAAAAAATGAAAATAAAACACCTGGAGATACGGTGAATATATTTTACCAAATTTCATCTAAATTGGTCCAACGGGTAGGCTGTGGCTCTGTCCTTATCCAAACACACACACACACAACAGGCAACAGGACAGACATCATGTAGAAATTAACTTCAGAGGGATTCAGATGACGCCAAAATGGATACATCCACTCTCAATTAAAATTTGAAAATTTTTACGATAACGAAACTCTGTCTCCATATACTAAGGCGCAAAAGTAAAAACCTGGTGAGCAGGCGTTAAACAACAGACAGTTGACAAAAGTTACATGTTTTCACTGTATATATATATATGAGTGTGTTGTTTCGTGATATTGTGCTCAATGGACAGCTTATTATGATTGAATTTTAGTTATGCAATTTTAACGGATATTCAGTATCATTTATTTGGAAGGTAATCTTTTATTTTATTGAAATTATGTAAATATCCCCTTTTTTGAATCAGAACAGAAATTCTGTTCGCTACAACAACATTTAACCTTTTGCGGCGCGTAGAGCCAAAAACAGATAAAAAGAATTTCGATTTTTTCTTAAAACGACAAGTTTTGAAGTATCCGTCAAGTTTATAAAGTGGAACAAAACGGTCTAGTTTTGTCAATTGAGTAGATAGCCGGCTAGGTCATGTCCTCCTGGATTTCCTGTTTTGTTGTAACTCCAGTAACCCATTCTCCGAATCCCATTTGGTCTAACATTTCTTTATTTTTTCTGATCTATTCACTCTGTGATATATTCACCGTGGCGTATCCGTCATGTAATCCAGCTACTTGGAAGTCACGAATTAATTGTGGATAGGTGTGAGCGATGGTCGGTGGGTGTAGTGTTTTCTGTGTGGATTAACGTCCGCACTATTTAATACTACGTTAACCCACCAAGACCATCCTCATAATTAGACCAGTTCGTAATTCAGAGGCAGTGGTTCGGGCTCCACGTAAAACTGTAGGTCCATTAGATATGCCATGGACTATTGGGCTATTAATTAATACAGTTCTGTATATGGAACATGTCAGCCTTAGTCAGTAACAAGACTACAAGTTCGCACCAGAACTATCTTACACTCATTTCACATTCATACTAGGGTAGGTTGTCATTTCAGTTAAATATGGGATCCATGCAATCGCGCGATATAACAATCGTGTCATAGCATTTTTCTCGTTATTCCTCCATGTTTTCTCTCTGAAAATACTTTGTTGCTCACCTATAGAAATCAAGAAGGTGGAGAAATTAAGTATAATATATAGGATTATTTTTAGTGGCGACTAAAACATGGAGGAATAACAAGAAATATGCTATCGCACGATTGTTATATCGCGTACATGAAGTTCTCCCGTATAAAGTTAGTAAGTTATAAGCAATGATAAAGGAGGGTTTCAAAAACTCTCCAACACTAAATTGATGTGTCCATAAACCTTTCTACACGTTTCAAGTAGCTATATTGCTACTATTTATAATTCTAGGAGTGATTTGTACCTAAATGTTATATAATCATTTGACAGCATTCCTTATTTTAAGAAGGGGAAACTGGTTTTTACTAAACTTATCATACATTTGAAACCATAAAGAAGGGGTGATTTCCAAGAAAGGATTACGGTGCATGATGAATATGTCTACAAAAACTCCAAGAGACCCTCGAGATTGGGCAAACAAGGAAGTAAGCTTTACAAATGAGTGTACCTGAAACACGCCGAAAAACATTGGAATATTCTTCCTGAGGTCAAAAAAAACTAAAAATGCCCCGTGAACATATGGCCTATCTCGCTCCGTTTTCCGTCTGTCGGTGTGTATGTGTTTTTTACATACATACTGTGTGCATAGCTTTCTTTATCTTTGGAACCACGTAAAGTACCAGGGTTTTCGGTGTATTCCAGATACACCCTGTATAGTGTACACTGCACCTTGCCTAGACGGACACCAGCCAGATAGAGTACCCCTAGCTAATCCTTGATGTCTCATATCGAGGGTGAATCACAACCCACCGGCAAGGTCAAGAACTTGTCTTAAATGTCTCACAGAAAAAGAATAATTTTCCAACAACAATTAAGAGAACATCGATGAATGGTCACTTTTTCCAAAGTTAAGGATCATGTAAATTGATCATTCCCTACCAATTGAGTCAGTGGTTTGCATAATTATAAATATTGAACGTCATTTTTAAGAATAAGGGACCTTTTTTACCTTTTGTTTTTTAGACATTTTCCCCTCAGGACCATTTGAATTTTTACGAGATTGAAATCTATTTTATGCAAATTTGTTTGAATTTTGTGGATGAAAGTCATTACTGTTAGTTTTTTCTTTGGAAAACGAACAAAGTTCATTTATCCAATACAAGCAGTAATAATACGAGCAAAGTTTGTATATATATATAGGGTGTTCATTAAAGTCGGGGACAAACTTCGAGGGGTGATAGTACTCATCAAAATAAACAAAACATCACCTATAACCATTTATCGAAAAATCCTTCGTTTAGCCACTAGCCGCCATTTTGTATTTTTTACAAAAAACGTTATATATCAAGAACTATTTAAGATACAGGAACCAAACTTTGCACACATATTTATTAAACAAAGGCACAAATAGTTTAAAAGTATCATTTAGTTTGCTTTTATATTTTCAAAATGGCGGTGGTTAAAAGTCTTTTAATTAAAATAACAAAACCCCCATTAACTTTACAAAATTTTTACAAAATACAAAAAGATTGCAATTTTACTTTCAAATCGAACGGTACTTTGATGAACGAAATCCGTTCACGGATAACCGAGAAAATGCACTTTTAATGTTAGAATACAGGGCCCGTGCGCCACCGCGGAGCGACCGTGGCTAAGAAGCGGAGTTCAGCTGGCACAACGCGGCTTCTTTGCCTCGGTGGCGCCGCGGTGACGCGTGGGCCCTGTAATGTAACATTAAACCTGCATTTTCTCGGTTATCCGTAGACGGATTTCGTTCCCCAAAGTACCGTTCTATTTGAAATTACAATTCTAATCTTTTTTGTATCTTGTAAAAATTTTATAAAGTTAATGGGTTTTGTGTTACTTCAATTAAAAGATTTTTAACCGCCGCCATTTTGAAAATATAAAAGCCAATTTAACAATAATTTATGTATATTCTTCTCTTTGGCCAATAAATATGTGTGCAAAGTTTGGTTTCTGTATCTTAAATAGTTCTTGATATATAACGATTTTTGTAAAAAATACAAAATGGCGGCTAGCGGCTAAACGAAGGATTTTTCGACAAATGTTTAAAGGTAATTTTTTGTTTATTTTAATAAGTACTATCACCCCTCGAAGTTTGTCCCCGACTTTAATGAACACCCTGTATATATTTTAATGACTATTGATTTTGGTCTCTAGGCACCTAAAGAAGAAAAAATAACATGGTCCCAGTCTTAAGTCTTACCATGAGACCTACGGTAATAGCTTCTTCCCTATGGGAAATTCGCTAAAACAATAAATTTAAGACTATTTAGGTCATAGAAACATTAAGGTATTAAATTCCAACATCTTCATGGTAAATTGTACTATTAAACAGACAAAATACTGAAAATACAATGAATAAGATAAAAGAGTAAAATAGCGTCTTCACTATTTACAGGCCTACTGGACATTTGTAATATGGATAGTATTCATTTAATCTCTGTTTACTTTTCATTATCTTTAATTGTTTACAGTGATTTTATTTAACGTTTTTATGTTAAATAAAATAAAGCTACTGTAATTCATTTTAGTTCTTGGAAGTTTTATAATAAGAAGGCTTAATACATTACACCAAGTTTCTTTGTAGTGTCAATTAATTATTTATGTATTTTTTGTACATTTCACCCAATTATTTAGTATTATACATTTTATTATCTCGTATATAATATTATACGAGGACAAAAATTCTTGATTAAATAGAATAGAACTTTGAACACAATTTAAACCTGTTAATTTATAAAAATAAAGTTTTGCTGATAAATAAAGAGACTTTAATGTTTAAGAATTGGTTGGTTTTATTTCGACTTTTATTGGTTACATCCAGTCATACCTTGACGAAAGTGAGATTCTGACGAAGACGTTGAAAACTAAACAAACGTATCGACGGTTTCCAACAATCAATGTAACAATACAGTTTTAAAATATCTTTACTTGTTCTTTGAATAACAAAGAGTGATAAAAACAACGAATCAAAGAAGTCAATACCATTATGTTTATCACTTTTGATAAACTTTCTTAGGAAGAAAATATCTTAATTCGTCAATAAATTAGTAAGAAAATATCATTGGATTGACAGTGAATACCTAAATTAGCTTAACTAAGCAACTGTTTATAATTTATATAATTTTCCAATGATCAATGCTGAATATGGATTATATTATTATTGAATACTTGAAATAATTAATTTATAGTAGTGGCAATATGATGTTTATAAACCCGAATCGGCACATTTTCCCCATAAGAATAACATGGTGTCCATTTTTTGGACATATGGTTTTGGACAGTTCAAAATTACCCTTATTCATATCCAATCTACAGCCTGATATTATACAACATCATTTTTATGAAAAATAAAACAACATGCACGAGACCTAGACCCGCCATGCACCCGCCCAAGTCCCGCTGTTATAAAACGGCCAGATTTTTTTGCAAAATAATTTTAGCTTACAATTTTTCAGAAAAAAGTGTGCCAATCGATGCGCCTTGGTGAGATCGGACATAATTAGGAAGTGTTGATATCAAAAAGTTCTTAGTTTACGAGATATTGACAATTTTCTAACATGAAAATGTCACGATTGGGTTGGCATAGGATTTTGGTAGCTAGGATTTAATAATACAAACTCAATGATGACTTTTATATTCTCTTTTAATAAATACGAAGTTATATATATATATATATATATATATATATATATATATATAGAAAATATAAGTTCAAGATAGTACAGTTCAATTGATTTAAATAAATGACAATTAAATAAATTTAAATAATTAAATATAGAAAATATTAGTTCGATATAAGCTCAATATAATACAGTTCAATTTAATTAGTTAAATGATTATTAAAATACAGTTCATCTGAATTAGTTAAATGATGATTAAAATACAGTTCAATTGAATTAAATAAATGGCTCACAAGCTCCTAACAATAAACAATATCTATATGTGAAAGTTATTAATTTATATTTACGATAACACGAATACCCACATAAATTTATTAATTATTAATTTAGAATAATTATCAAACAATCACGTATCGCAATCAATAAATAGTTTAAATAGTTTTCAAAAATAAACTTTAAAACTCTGAATTTAAAAGACTATACAAATTAAAGAGATCGCCTTACCACGGAATTTGGCGTCCGAGATGTTCCCCTGTGAGTCGCCTGGGGCTCCGTCTCTGACTCCCTGTCTGACCAGGCCTCAGTGCTCACGCAGGTAAAAATCGCTGAGACCATCCAAGTTCAATGGTCAGAACGAGTAACTAGGTTCCGTGTCATCATAAAATGACTCTATATGGCAATTCCCCAACACTGGTATGTGGATTGTGAAATCCAAGTACCAGGTTTTATATCTGTAGTTGAAACCCAAATTTTTGAAAATAATTTTGAAAAAGGTGACTATCGTCACAAAAATTACATGGTAGCATTTATGTCTACAAAGCCCCCTGTCTCTAGTATATCGTTCGTTCACTATGCTCATAACCTAGACCCGCCATGCGCCAAGTTCCACTGTTATAAAACGGACAGGTTTTTTGCAAAATAATTTTGGCTTACAATTTTTTAGAAAAAAGCGTGCCAATCGATGCGCCTTGGTGAGATCGGACATAACTAGGAAATGTTGATGTCAAAAGATTCTTAGTTTCCGAGATATCTAAGATTTTCTATTCTTAAATGCACTGTACCGTGTAATGCGCAAGACTCACACACCAGCATCAACACCTGCACCTAGTATGATTATTATTTTTTTGCTATAGTGTCCATCTATCTCAATACATCACTAACATTAATCCATGACCTACTGATAAATCTTTATCACTTAACATACAACTCTCATTTTCTGTTTTATTACTCTTTAATAATTCTTCCTTATAAAATCCACCTCTAGGTCTTGTATTCTTTACTTCTGCACGATATGTCCAATTGAACACATGTTTATATTATTTTGAAGACAGAGTTTTTTAAAGTGAGGCAAGGTTCTGAATACAGTGTCTTAAGCCCCTTAGATGCTAAAGTTCCACAAGGCACCATTCTATTACCAAAACAACGCTCTAGGACTACACTTGCATCCGCACATCACGAAATGGGGCTCATCACATAAAATGCAAAAGACCAACTTAATTCTCAACTGAATCTACTACACAGAGCTCTAAATACAAAATTATCAATGTCATTAAAACATATTAAACTCATTTCATACAAAGCCTCCTTCATCCAATTTGATCCTATGGACACAGTTTGGAATGAGACTAAGAAATGTAATCTGAACAAAATTCAAGAATTCCAGTAATTAGTTGCCAGACTTTTCACTGGTGCCTCGGATAATATTAGCTACAAAACACTTCACAACGGTCTGAAGATTCCATTCGTCAACAAAGTAGCTAAAGACGTGTATTAAAGATTCTACTTCAAAATATCTTACCTTATAAACGCACTGACTACTAGCAAGAACTATCAAGGTAATATGACGACACACGAAGACTTAAACGCAGATAGAGCTGAGCTAAACTAACAATATCGGCCTACGAGTTTGAGCAACTGTGTTAAAAACCTCACCCATTATGATACATTGTTTATAATTTTTCAAACGATACAATTTGAAGTTTTATTAATATTAAATTAAAAAAATAATTAAAGTTAAAAATTGTATCGTATAGCTCGCACCGTTTAGCAAACCTTAATTGAGACTAACTTGTCCAGTTTATTGAGTCCAGTTTATTTTTGTTGTCTTGAAAAATAATTAAAATGAGAAACTGTTCTATAAGAGTTGATACTTATTTTGATAACATGAACAACAGAGATACTAAGCAGGCTCATAAGTATTCCTTTTAATTCTAATTGCTGTCGTCAGTCAAGGACATACCAACTCCAGATTATTTTCAGTCTTCTGCAATGGACACAAGACAAATTACCCTTTACCGCGCAAAATACATTATTAAAGACTAGCGCAAACACTCCGTTAGCCTGTAATGCAGGCCAGCTCTATAGTCCTGATAGCTCAATTTTAATCTGGTTCAGTTATGTCAAATTTCCCATCTTGGGTAATAAATGTTGAAGTTGAAGGGTAATTGCTGGGTGTGGGCCAGGATTTGGTGGGAAGCCATGGTTTGCAATGCGGTCCGCTGGAGCTGTGGGCCAGGAGTTGGTAGGAAGACAGCCATGGCCTGCAATGCGGTCCGCTGGAGCAGTGGGCTAGGAGTTGGTGGGAAGACAGCCATGGCCTGCAATGCGGGCTGCTGGAGCAGTGGGCCAGGAGTTGGTGGGAAGACAGCCATGGCCTGCAATGCGGTCCGCTGGAGCAGTGGGCTAGGAGTTGGTGGGAAGACAGCCATGGCCTGCAATGCGGGCTGCTGGAGCAGTGGGCCAGGAGTTGGTGGGAAGACAGCCATGGCCTGCAATGCGGTCCGCTGGAGCAGTGGGCCAGGAGTTGGTGGGAAGACAGCCATGGCCTGCAATGCGGGCTGCTGGAGCTGTGGGCCAGGAGTTGGAGCGAAGACAACCATGGCCTGCAATGTGATCCGCTGGAGCTGTGGGCCAGAAGTTGGTGGGAAGACAGTCATGGCCTGCAATGCGGGCCGCTGTAGCTGTGGGCCAGGAGTTGGTGGGAAGACAGACATGGCCTGCAATGCTGGCCGCTGTAGCTGTGGGCCAGGAGTTGGTGGGAAAACTGCCATGGCTCTAATGCAGACCATTGGCGTGGTATGGGATTTCAGTCAAGATTTAGTATGTCTCTAGTCATCGCTAGATTAGATTAGATTACCATTTGAAATCGCGACCTACTAAGGTAGGTATTTTAAGCCAAGTATGAATAAGAAATGAGTGTAAGATGATTGTGGTGCGATCTTGTAGTGTTGTCACTGACTAAGTTTGACATGTTCCTCAGACAGTACCGTTATGAATAACCCAACAGTCAATGGCATATCTAAGACACTTACAGTTAAACGTGGATTTTGAACCACTATTAGCATCTCCTTATAGAATATTTATGCTGTTGGCAATTTATATTTACGCATGAGATTACTGGTGACTAGGTTAATTTATTTCCCGTTAACAAAACGCATTTAAGGTTTGAAATCTTGTTTGTAGATTTCAATATAAATCCTTGAATTACATGTGATATATTCTGATTTTGAGTGTTTTATCAACCCAACAACACAAGAACATTCACCAAGCGGTTTTGCATTTGTGGTAATTAAAGAAAATGAAATAGTTTTTCAAGAAATGCATAGTGGTGAAAATGTTATGGACGTATTTTTCCAGAAACTATTTGAAGTTTATGACAACATTAAACCACAAATGAATGTATATGTACCGTTAACTATGACCCCTGAACAAGAATCATCATTCAGAACGGAAACAATTTGTCACATATGCGAAAACCCAGTAGATGACAGTGTCAAGGTCCGAGATCACTGCCATATCAGTGGATTATATAGAGGTGCAGCCCACAATGCATGTAATTTAAATTACAAAACTACAGACAAAATACCAGTCTTATTTCACAACTTGAAGAATTATGACGCTCACTTGATAATGCAGCATTTAGGTAAATATAATAAACGTAAAATAAATGTAATCGCCAAAGACTTTGAACACTACATATCATTTTCAGTTGACGATCTGGTATTTTTGGATTCTTACAGCTTTTTAGCTCTGCCGTTACATAAACTAGCAGCAAACCTGGATAGTTTCAAATTTATTCACGAACCACTACTTCAACGGAAAGGTGTTTTTCCATACGAATATATGACTGGCCCTGAAAAGTTTTCTGAAAATTGTCTCCCACCCATTGAAGCTTTTAATAGTACATTAACAAAAGAAGATATTTCACCTCAAGATTACAATCACGCTCAAACTGTATGGTCTCATTTCAACATACAAAATTTAAAAGAATATCATGATTTATATCTCAAAACCGATGTACTGTTGTTGGCGGATGTGTTTGAAACCTTTAGAGAATTGTGTTTGCAGTATTATAAACTTGACCCCGTACACACATACTCACTGCCTGGTTTAACATGGCAAGCTTGTCTTAGAATGACTAGAGTTGAGTTACAAATTTTCAGTGACATTGACATGCATTTGTTTATAGAACAAGCGATTCGTGGTGGGGTGTCAATGGTTTCAACACGCTATGCCAAAGCGAATAACAAGTACATGGGTGAACTTTATGATCCTAGTAAAGAAAGTGTATACTTAATGTATCTTGATTGTAACAGTTTATATTCTACTGCAATGTGTGAAAAATTACCCGTTGACACATTTCATTGGACAGATAATTATGACCCAACAGATGAGCAATTTGGATATATTCTTGAAGTGGACCTTAAATATGACAAGAGCTTACACGATTTACACAATGACTACCCACTAGCCCCTGAGAAGATGAATTCAAAATTAATTCCAAATTTACATGACAAGACCAAATACATCCTTCACTACAAAACTCTACAAAAATATCAAGAGTTAGGTTTAGTGGTTACTAAATATCACAGAATGTTAAAATTTAGACAGTCCAACTGGATGGCACCTTATGTTAATTTCAATATAGAGAAGAGGAAACAGGCTAGAAATGATTTTGAAAAAGATTTTTATAAGCTTATGAATAATAGTTTGTTTGGTCGAACAATCATGAACCAAAGAAAGTTTCGAGATATTAAGCTTGTATTCGAGTCCAAACTAACAAAATATGTCAATATGACTAGGTTTGACTGTACAAAAAAATTTGAAAATAATCTCCATGCAGTTCATCTGAACAAGCTTGTTTTAAAACTCGACAAACCAATATATCTGGGAATGACAATTCTGGACTTGAGTAAGCGGATCATGTATGATTTCCATTATGGCTACATGTCAAAATTTAAGAAAAAGAACCTGTTACTTACTGACACAGACAGTCTGATGTACAGTATTTACGTTGAGGACTTTTACAGAGATATTGAAGCTGATTTGAACCATTTTGACACATCTGGATATCCAAAAGACCACTTTCTATACTCCAGAATGAATGCCAAAGTTACTGGTAAGTTTAAAGATGAACTCAACTCGTCTATAATGTTTGAGTTTTGCGGACTAAGACCGAAATTATATTCATACATACCCCTAGAGTGGATTGACTCACATGATCCCAACCTCGAGACCAAAAGGGCCAAGGGCTGTGACAGGGCCACCGTTAAACATATACTAAGACATGAGCATTATCTTAATTGTTTAAAGACAGGAGCAGATCATTTTGAGGACGTAACACGGATCCAGTCATCAAGTCATCATATTAGAACCACAACTTTAAACAAGAAGGTCCTTTCGTACAACGATGACAAGAGATTTATTCTTGAGGATGGTATAAGCACTCTCGCATTGGGTCATTGGCGAATCCCTACTGACAAGGCAGTATAATGACGGCCACTACACTGGCGGGCGAGGGGCCATCATGCCAGCGCCACAACCGGTTCATTCATTCATCCTGGCGGGCGCACTGGCGGGCGGGGCCCATTCATCCCGACACAACACCAGTCCTGTTATCATTCAATAAAAAACTTGTCAAACATATATCGATATCTTCCATTATTTTTTTGTCTTTCCTTATCAATTACTATGAAACTATAATTATTGTTCCAACACTGATGACATAGATTACGAAATTCTTTAAATGTAAAGTCATTTCCAACATGATTATTATAAATGTGTTTTAAATTCAAATCATCTTGTTTAAAAATTATCAGAAAATTTACATTGTCTCGAATATATTTATTTACTTTACTATATGACTGAGCCAAGTAAAAACAGTTAATATTTCTGTGTCGACCTGTTGCAAAGAACTGTGTAATATTAGGACAATTTATATCATCAAACACTACAATTGAGTGTAGTTTTACATCATTTGGTGTAATTTCACAATCAGAGTAAGTGTGTAGTTTCACATCTTCTTCACACAATTTAATAATTTCACTCAATTTTCTGTACTTTTCTTGTTCTAGAGTCTTTGATATAATGTAAATATTGCTGAATTTTAAACCATTTCTGTTGACTATTAAATTGTACATGACAACTGTTTTCCCACACCCAGAGCTCCCACAAATAATTGCACGAATATTATGAGGAAATAGTGTTTTGTTGTCAACTTTCTTCTCTTTGTCATGTAATACAATTTTAAACTTGTTCTTTTGTTGAACGAATGACATTTTTTTATATAAGAAAAATGAAAAAGAAATCTGGTGAAGGATTGTATCTTAAGCCTTATAGAGGACGTGGGCTCTTGAATACTCTAATTAATCATCTACCTTACCCAATCTTATTACCTGGAACTTCTTACTGCGGCCCGGGGAATAATATACGTCAAGATTTGGCTAATAATGTACCTTCAAAAAATAAACTAGACTCTTACTGTAAAGAACACGATATTTTCTATATGAATCATCCAGACGTAGCTTCAAGAAACAAGGCTGACTTGAAATTGGCCGACCAAGCTTGGACTCGTGTTACAGCTGAGGATGCAAGTTTAGCTGAAAAGGCTGCTGCATATGCTGTAACTAATTTAATGAAAGCAAAAGCAAAGATGGGAATGGGTTTAAAATTTAATAAAAAATATGGACAATTACCAAATCCTGTCGCAGTTAAAAGGAACGCCCCACCTTCGAGGAGTATTTCTAAAAAACCAGCTAAAACCAATAAAGCCAAGAATAAAAGAATGCGGAATAATTAATTTAGATAATGACAAAGGTACACATTGGACAGCATATCGTAAAAACAGAGACATTGTAATATATTTTGACCCGTTTGGTATACAACCTCCTAATGAGGTAATTGAATATTTTAAGGGCAGTAAAATATATTATACTACAGAACAGATACAAGATTTAGGTAGTACAATATGTGGCGATCTGTGTATATTGTTTTTGAAAATTTTTAATTTATAATAAAAATGGAATCATTTACAATGACTTTTTCTGGTACTGAACCAGAGTTGAAATCAGTGTTCTTTCCCCCAATAGAATTAAATAGTGACTATGTGATTGGGCTTGTTGATTTTCAAAGTTATAACTCTATATTTAACGTAAAGAAACCCTTAAACACATTAACATACTACAAGGTAAAGCAGATTACAACTCCAAAGGGTCTAGTTAAGATAGATGCTTTAAATCAAGCATTTAATGGTAAGATTACAATCATGTTTAATAAAGGTGAAATTTTAATTAATAGCAAAATTAAACTAATTCATTATAAGGGTTTGATACCTAAGCTAAGTAAACATAAAGATAAAGAATCTATCAGAATTGACGAAGGTGAAGATGTATTTTATTATGATATTAAAGAGCCCATCACAATTGAAATTCCAGAGGGGACTTATGAGGTGTCTGAATTGGCCCGAGAAATTCAAAAACATATCCCTGACTTTTTGCTAACATCTGACAACATAACAATGAAAGCAAATTTACATAGCAAACACGTATTTGATTTTACAAAACCTTGTCTAGGATCAATTTTATTGGGATTTCGGGGTTTATCTACTCCCGGTGTAACGTTTAAATCTACAAATAAAATCAATATTAATAACATAAATGTAATACGTGTAAAGTGTAATATTGCAAATGGTTCGTATTTAAATGGTGAATCAACTCATAGTATACATTCTTTCTACCCCGTTGCCCCTCCAGGTTATAAAATAATAGAAGTTCCCAGAAATATTATATATTTTCCTGTAAATAAGAGAACTTTGGATGTCGTCACTATAACTTTTGCAGACCAACACGACAGGCCAATAGACTTTAATAATGAAGAAACTACAATTACTTTACATATAAAAAAGATATGAGAATATACAAGAGTGGCTCTTCTACATTAAGTGCGCAGAACGCACGTTTCTTGCAATCTATTGGACTAAAATTAAAAAATGTAAAAAAAAATATATATAAAAATGGAAACAGATTTTCTCGACGTTACAGGGAAATCCCAATTCGACGATAGTATTGCCAAGATTACAAACCATGCTTATACACCCCATAACACATTGGCTATAAATTACTCGGATGAAATTCGTATATGTATAAATAATCAAGACTTGCTGACACTCCCATGTAAAAGCTATCTGTATATTAAAGGTAAAATTGAAAATCATGGCTCGGGTCATTTAATAAATAACGCGTTTAGCTTCTTATTTGATGAAATTCGATATGAAGTGGCCGGTAAGGAGATTGACATTGTTAGGAATCCCGGAATTACAAGTTTAATGAAAATATTATGCTCCTATAAAAAGACATTGACCAATGTGGCCATTGACACTGACGCCAACTTGAAGGACTTTCATTCAAACGGTAAGTTCAGTGTATGTATTCCATTAGAGTTGTTGATGGGAGTGTTTGAAGATTTTAATAAGGTTTTAGTGAATGTTAAACAAGAGCTGGTTTTGAAAAGATCTAAAAACGATAATAATTGTATTTATATGACCGATGCAACGGCTGATCCTAAAACTCCAAAAATTGTTCTAGACACGATTCAGTGGGTAATGCCACATATTATACCTTCTGATGGTGAAAAACTACAGTTACAAAAACTGTTGCTTCAGAATAAAAATCTACAAATTGCCTTTAGAAGTTTAGAGTTACATGAATTACCATCCTTCCCCAAAACAAAAAGACATACATGGTCGTTAAAAACGTCTACTAGTACGGAGAAGCCGAGGTATATTATATTTGGTTTCCAGACAGACAGAGACAATAAACCTCGAAAGAGAAGTGACGAGTTTGATCATTGCAAGTTGAAAAACTTGAAAGTATTTCTCAACTCTGAATACTATCCTTATAGTGATTTAAATCTAGATTTTGAAAGTGGCGATGTCTCTAAGGCATATGAAATGTTATTAAGGTTCAAAGAAACGTATTATAACACTAATATGGATCCCATGATAAGTCGAAGTGAATTTTTAAATAAATATCCCTTAATAGTAATAGATTGCTCTAGACAAAATGAATCCATCAAGGAAGGAGTCGTAGATATTAAGTTGGAAATTGAAACGAATGAAAATGTCAGTGAGAACACGTCAGCGTATTGTCTAATAATTCACGATAAATTATTTGAGTACAATCCTTTAACAAATGAAATAAATAAAGTATAATAAAAAGAAAAATGAATATTCAAAAAGAGCTAATTAACTCTGCCAATCAAATAAGAGAGAAATATAGAGCTTTAAAACGTGGAAAATACTTGGAAACTGAGGAGCGAATGAATGCATTTAAACCACTGATAGATCCATTACAGGAATTGGTTAGTTCTAAAAATAATGAGGTTATTTCTAAGAGACCATTACCTATTGAATTCCAACCAATGACTCCGTCTAAAATACCAACCCCAGTAAAATCAATATTACCAACCCCTCTTAAATTAGATTTTGGTCTTTTGGCAAGTGAATATTTGGGAAATTATCTCAATAAAAATAATATTACAGATTCAACTTATGGTATTCGGAGGGAGGGAAACAAGTTTTTTATTGGAGATAAATTGATAGAAATTGCAAATGATGACATTATGATTAGTGAGAAGGTATATAAAGGCACAAAGGGTCTTTGGGAATTGTTAACATTAAAAGAACCTGTTAATTATAATGAGAGTGATCTAGACAATTATAAAGAGATTCTTCAACTTACCAACGCTCACTTGAAAGGATACAAAGCAGGTGCTTCGTTATCAGCCAACAGACACACAAAATACACCAATATAATTAAACCTTTATTTACAAAAACTGTGGGCAGTGGGTTGAGACAGGTTACAGGTAATAAAATAGACTATATTTATTACGATAATGTTAATGAGATTGTAGATAGGTTAAGATTACTTTGGCTTTCAAAACAAGCTGGAAACACAGGAGTGGATAATGAGATTGATTCAATATTAGAGGAACTTAGAGAAAGTGGAATAATCTTTTAAATAAAAAGAAATGTTTATAGACAAGTTTTATCGAGTATATAACCCTTATGAAAAATATAAACCTCAGACAAGAGAGTCAAAGGGTGAATTCTTAGAGCTAAGCGGTAATGTTTGGGATGCCAAGCAACGTAAAATTATTAACGTAAGTAGGGCAGAGCGAAATTATGAAGTACCTGTGTTGGAACAGACACTGACACGACAAGGAGATTCGTTTGTCCAGGGTGAAAATAAATTTGAATTTATGCAATCAGAAAATAATCATTGGAATGCAAGAAAACGCAAAATTACAAATTTAGAAAAAGGAGAGGACATCTGTGACGCCGTTACTTTAGAACAAACACTTGTTAGAGATGGCGATGAGTTTGTACAAAATAATAAAAAATATAAATTTATGGAACAGAAAGATAGTAATTGGAACGCTAATCAGAAACGAATCGTAAATATACAAGACGGTCAAGATAGTAATGACTGTCCAACTATGCATCAAGTCTTACACAGAGATAAGACACATGCATTTAATGCATTGAATGCTCGTATTACAAATGTATTTCGTGCTCGTGAGGATCATGATGTTGTAATTAAAGATCAGGTCATTTGTTATGATGGAAAGAATAAAATCTTTGACGCGAAAAATGAGACAATATCTAACGTTAAAAATGGAGTTTTACCGTCTGATTGTGTAACACTGTCTCAAGCTGTTATTCTGGATGAAAAGGGTGTTTTTAAATGCGGTGATTTAAATTTTTCTAAATTATTGATTGCAGATCCTACAGTATACCCTAGCGGTTTAAGAACGTTGGATGGTAGCCCTTACTTACCAAATAGTGGTGTGTATATTAGACAGGACGATGGAATAATAGTTAGTGCATCTGGTAATGAGATAAAAACCGTAAATGGTGATTTGAATATTAAAGTAAATAAAAAATGAGAGAAATTGCATATGAAATGCATAAGCCTGCCCGAAAAAACTTTCCAAGGAGGCATTTCAAATTAATCGGTATAAATGAAACTGTACAGATTGATTTAATCGATATGCAGTCTTACTCGAGGCAAAACTCTGGATACAATTATATTTTAATTTTAATAGATACCTTTTCAAAGAAAGCATATGCAGCACCTGTTAAGAAAAAGACTGGACCTATGGTAACGGAAGCGATAAAATCTATCCTTCCTGCTGGTGTAAAGAATATTCAGTCAGATAATGGTAAAGAATTTTTCAATAAACATTTTCAAAGCCTAATGAAAGAGTTAAATATTAATCACTATCATACTTTTTCAAGTACGAAAGCTTCTATCGCAGAACGTTTTATAAAAACAATTAAACATTGGTTATTTAGAGAATTTTCCGCTCAAGGAAGTTACAAATGGTTGGACATTTATCCAAAGTTAATTGCAGATTATAATAATCGAATACATAGAACTATCGGTATGAAGCCAAACTCTGTGAATGAAAGGAATTCAAAGAAAATACACAGGAGGTTGAGTCAATTGTATAAAAATAAATTTGAAAAGGCTAAATTTAAAGTTGGAGATGTTGTTAGGATATCGAAATTTAAACATGTGTTCAGTAAATCGTATACACCTAATTGGACGGGTGAGTTGTTTACAATAGCAGAAGTAAAAAAGACAAGTCCTATTACTTATATATTGAAAGATGATAGAGGTAATATAATTAGAGGAGGATTTTATAAGGAAGAATTATTAAAGACAAGATATAAGGACATTTATTTAATAGAGAAGGTAATTAAAAAATCGGGAGATCATCTTTTTGTCAAATGGCTTGGTTTTCCAAGCAGATCGTGGATTAATAAGAGCGATATCATAGTGTGAGGTGTGGTAGTGTAAAAAGAAAATTTTTTTTTGACTTGCTGTCAAATATGACTGGTGCAGAATGCAAGCAGCGCGAGGCGCAGGGGACTTCAGCCGCCGACTCCGACGGCTCGCGGCGAAAGCGCCTGGGTTGGTATAATAGGCCACGGTGTGTGTGTGTTTACGCGCCACTTGGAATTTTTTTAAATTCTGTAAGGTATGTAATGTGTTTAATTGTTCATGTTATTGTATAGCATTAGGTGATAGATTAAATATGAATAACGGTTTGGGGTTTTTTTTCAAAAATGTTCAATCTGTGCAAAAATAATCCTCATAAGAATAACATGGAAAAAACGTGCCGATTATGGCTCATGTTTCCCATACCATAACTACTGACCTCTAAACGCAGGGGCCAATTTCTTCGTTCCATCACCAGCGTGGGGAGTCGCTACGAGAATCTTGTCCCCTGGTTTGAACAGACGTGGGGCGTGTCCTTCGTCATGGCGGGACTTCTGACGTTCCTGGGCCTTGCGCAGGATGTCGGGGATGGTTCTCCGTACATCGTGGATCCTGGTGATCGCGTCCAGAACATCGTTGTCGGGTGTGGCTGGGAGGATGGCTAAATCGATTGGATGAAGGGGCTCATAGGCGTGGAGAAGATAGAAGGGTGAATGTCTTGTTGATTCCTGTTTGGAAGAGTTGTAAACAAAGGTCAAGGTGTCAACGAACTTGCTCCAGTTGGTGTGGTGGTTGTTCGTGTAGGAGTGTAGCATGTCCAGTAGCGTCCCATTGAATCGCTCCGTGAGTCCCTGTGACTGGGGTCGGTAGGCTGAACTCTTTTGCTGTGTTTGATTCCCAGGGCGTCTAGAAGTTGTTTGAGAACATCCGCAGTGAAGTGCGTTCCTCGGTCCATCTGGATCTCCTGAACACATCCAAATCTTGGTAATATGGTCTCCAGGATGAACCGCACCGTCGTTCTTGCATCTGCTTTCTCTACTGCCTTGGTTACTGCATACCTGGTAGTCAAATAATCTGTTGCCACAACGATGTACTGTTTCTTGTTGGACCTAGGAAGTGGTCCAAGGTAATCTATTTGAATTTTCACAAATGGTATTGTTGAAGGGGGTGTAATGGGTTGCATTAGTCCTGCAGGTTTTCTTTTATCGGTCTTTCGAAGTTGACAGTTTATGCAGGACCGGACGTAGGTTGCTATGTCCTTGCTCATTGTCGGCCAATGATATCGCCTTCCTATTTTGTATGCTGTTTTCGCTATACCTGAATGCGCTCCGGATGATAGGCTGTCGTGGTATGCATTCAGTATGTCCTTAACTAATGTGCCTGGGACAGCCAATAGTAATCCGTTGTCTCCGTTCGTGAGGGGTTTGACGTAAAGGATATCATCCTTAATGACATATGATCTGGACGCTCTCTTAATTTTCCCAGTTGCGCTGTCTGGGTCAAGAAGTGCATTGCGTATGTTTAAAAGATAGTCGTCCTCCAATTGCAGTTTGTAAATGTTAACTTGTGCTATTAAGTTAATTGACAATTCTTCTGAAACGTTTTCGTGGTCTATCTCTTCCTTTAACGGATTCCTACTAAGTCCATCCGGAACCCTCATGACCGCACCCGGTTTGTGTGTGATGGTAAAATCAAAATCAATTAGTTTCAAGGCTAGTCTATTTAACCTGGAGCTCAAATTCTTTATATTCTTATAATATTGTAGGCTAGCGTGGTCATTGTAAACAGTAAAATGTCTACCAAGTAGTAATGAGCGAAAATGGTTCACGACAAACACTACACTCAGCAGCTCAAGTTCTGACACTGTCCACCGGCCCTCTGTATTCTTTAACGTTCTGCTGACGTAAGCTACGGGGCGCAACGTACCGTCCTCCTGGCGCTGACATAAAACTCCACCAACTCCTACTCGGCTAGCGTCACACATAACAACAGTTTCCAAAGTGTCACGAAAGTGGGCTAGTAAGGGTGGTGTAGTCAAGGCATCTTTAAGGGTATTAAAGGCTGTCTCGTGGTCTTCCGTCCACGGCAAGGGACTTGACTCATTGTGGTCTTTCTTTGTTAATTGGGTCAGTGGGTGAGCTATTTCACTGTATCTGGGAATGAATTTCCTATATGACGCAGTGCCGAGGAAACTTCGCACGTCCTTCACCTTACGGGGATGGGGGAATTCCTTAATGGCTCTAACATTTTCTTGAAGGGGTCTTATGCCCTCGGGCTGGACTTCATGTCCCAAAATTTCTATTTTGGTATAAAAAAGTGACATTTTGCGGTTTTTAATTTCAAGCGAGCTGCTCTTAGCCTCCTGAATGTCTCCTCTAAACTCCTGAGTTGTGAGTCAAAGGAGTCACCATAAGCTACCAAGTCTTCAATGTATAGAACTATTCCATGATATAGCAACCCCGCAAAAACTCTGTTCATCGAACGCTGAAACGCGTTTGGGCTAGTCTTCATTCCTTGTGGGAGACGAGTGTATCGATACAACCCCTTGTGTGTAATGAAAGTTGTGTAATCCCTATGTTCAGAGGCTATCGGTTGTTGAAAGAACGCCTGATTTACGTCCATTTGAGAATAAAAGGAAGCGCCTTCTAGAGTCTCAAGAATCGTGTCTATGCGAGGGAGAGGGTACTTGTCATCCATTATAAGTTCATTTATTTTCTTATAATTATGAACTAAACGATGTTTACCCCCGGGTTTCTTCACCATGAAGGTGGGAGCTGCGTAAGGGCTCTGGCAACTCTCAATAACACCAGCTTCTAACAGAGCGTCTACCTGTCTATCTAACTCCTCTCGTTCCTTTGGGCCTAAACGATAGGGTGGCAAGGCTATCGGCTCCTCAGATTTAACTTTAATCTCATACGGAGGAATGTTAGCTTCTTCCAAGTCTGTATCGTTCTTAGCAAATACGTCCCTATAAGAATAAATCAGTTCTCGTGCCGATTTTAGCTGCGACGGCGTTAACTGCGGATTGATGTCTATCTTGTTTCCGCCGAAATCAGTAATCGTTTTCCCCGAGACACAGGTGAGATTTGAGTCCGAGTTTTGTGCCACCGTCAGCATATCATGATCTACAACATCGTGAACCACGTCATAGGCCGTAGGGTTCAGATTCCTGGCCTGGCTGTCGTCAGCGAGTGCTGGCGCGGCGTTAGTCATACCTAGCGTTAAATACTGCCGAGCTTCGATGTCATTGTCCGAAACTACTTGAACTGGGACATCACCCGTAACTGCTGATCCATCACGGCGCGTGGCGTTGCTTGTCCAGCCACCTTGCATACGCAATACCGCTCGCTTCTCATGACAGGAAAATGTAACCGTTTGCTTATCATAATCCAGGAGAGTACAATACTGGGACAAGAAATCATTGCCCAGCAATAAAGAACAATTAAGCTCATGTATTACAAAAACATGATGTACAAAACATTCAGAGTTTACATAAAACTCTATATCAGTTTCACCTAACACATTCAAATTAGTTTTCCCCGCTGTAGTGAGAATTGCATTAGATGGTTGAACAATACACCCTGTTGTTTCGAGCAATTTACTGTTTACACATGATATGTTTGCCCCTGAGTCTAGCAGTATAGCTATTTCCTTATTCCCTATTAGTCCATTAACATGTAAAGGATATCGTTTCTCATTCCTATCCTTAACAACTGAACTACACACACTCAATTCTTCCCGCTTGATAAATTCAGAGAGGAACTTTATGTGCTGTTCCTGATAATATCTCTGGACTTTAAGGTCATAAATATCATGACTATTACTATATATAATATTTACATCATCTGATTCCCGAGGTCTACTACTTTGGCCAGTGGGGAGTGATAGACAGTCCCCTGGCCGATCTAGTTTTTTTGATACCGAGGAGCATGACGGTCTGAATGGCCAAATTTATTATCATTTAAACAAGGGCGATTTGGGGTATGCGAGAAATGCACCTGCCGCTCTCCGTAGTTTCTGTATGAATCATTACCATGGCGATAATTTCTTCCCGTGTTGTCGTAGGCATTTCGTGAGCTATAAGGACTCTTTGACCTTGAGGGACTGTGTGACCTATAAGGACTGTGTGAGCGATAAGGACTGCGTCCCGGGTTATTCCTAGAATTAACATAGTTCCTAGCAGGTGACCGGTTGTTTGGTAATGGGTTGTCCGGTTTCAAACTCCCGCGATATGGAGACCTAGCAGGCGACTCGTAGTGTCTGCGTGAGTTCCACGACGATCCCCTTTGATCACGTGGCGTCCAACGAGTGGGTTGTTGCTGATGCGGGTTACGAGATTTCCGATCGTAAGTGCCCTGCCCCCTCAACCTAATCTCATTCACCATATCAGTTAACTGAGAAACTTTTTCCTCAATAGTGGTTTGCTTAGACACTGCTTGAGGCAGTCCAGCCACCCCAAACCGGTGTCTCAAATAGTAATTCGCCTTTTCACACCTGGCAACATTCGATTTAACAACCAAAGAGTAGAATTATCTTGGGGTGCAACTTGCTGCATCATAGCCGGATTTAAACCCTTTAGAATGTGTCCGCAAATCACGGTCTCGCCCATAGCAGAGTCAACTCTCCAACACAACTTCTCTACGTCAGCAATATATTCAGCGACCGTTTCTGTAGGCTGCTGAACGCGCGAATTCAGCTCTAAAGTAAGTAACTCTTTGCTTTCCGCTGGGGAAAAATGAGCTACTATTTCACTCTTAAAATCAGCATAGCCTTTGTCGGGATACTTCGACTCTAAATTCTCATAAAAGTTAAGAGCGGAACCTTCCAAATACATTGGTAGGTACAAAAGCTTCTTATCATTACCCCAGCTATTAATTTTGGAGGCCCTCTCAAATTTATTAAAGAAACAGTGAACATCCTGCGTCCCCTTTCCGGAAAAATTCCCTGGACGGCAAAATGGAGATTTTTCCCTGGACTCCCGTTCCATCTTCAGAGCTACCTGGTGCGATGTTGATGGCAAAAAGACGTCTAAGTGAGCTGACGATGGTTCCACGTGAGATGGGGTTTCGAACGTTTGGGTTTCCACGTTCTGGTATACACGATCTGATGTACCGCAAGACGGAGGGATTTGAGAAAAATCTATCTCGTTTTCATACTCATGGACAGAGTCGTATATATTAGAACCTAAGCTATGTGACCGTTGTAAAGGTTGACCCTTATCGTGACGTAGCTTAAGCAAACGTAAATATCCTCATAAGTAATCTAAGTCCGAATCTCCCGGAAAAGATAAACCTATAGATCTATAAAATTCTACAATTTGACTACGATTAAATGCCTTAATATCTGAAAGAATAAGTTTGTCCATTACTCGCCATTACACAAAGCTATACAAAATGAAACGCAAATTATTAGACATCTAATTCAATAACAGATAGGAAAATCCACACATTCCTACGTAAACTCAAACGCTAAAATAATCAGCAAATCAATACAATATCATAAAATCCTATCATGGACTAATTCCAATCAATTGATCATCAGCATAAAAACTTATAATATATCCATTAATAAATCTAGATCTACTTATGAGTGCTAGAATGAATGCTAAATTTGAGAACAGAGGCCTAACAACCTTATCAAAATACTGCAATATATCTTAAAAACCTAAAAAGATTTAATGTTTAAACATAAAATTTAATTTTAGACATTCAAAAAAAACCATACCTAAGTAAAAACTTAGAACCGGCGCCTCCACCAGTTGTCACGATTGGGTTGGCATAGGGGCGTAGCTAGGATTTAATAATACAAACTCAATGATGACTTTTATATTCTCTTTTAATAAATACGAAGTTATATATATAGAAAATATAAGTTCAAGATAGTACAGTTCAATTGATTTAAATAAATGACAATTAAATAAATTTAAATAATTAAATATAGAAAATATTAATTCGATATAAGCTCAATATAATACAGTTCAATTTAATTAGTTAAATGATGATTAAAATACAGTTCAATTGAATTAAATAAATGGCTCACAAGCTCCTAACAATAAACAATATCTATATGTGAAAGTTATTAATTTATATTTACTACAACACGAATACCCACATAAATTTATTAATTATTAATTTAGAATAATTATCAAACAATCACGTATCGCAATCAATAAATAGTTTAAATAGTTTTCAAAAATAAACTTTAAAACTCTGAATTTAAAAGACTATACAAATTAAAGAGATCGCCTTACCACGGAATTTGGCGTCCGAGATGTTCCCCTGTGAGTCGCCTGGGGCTCCGTCTCTGACTCCCTGTCTGACCAGGCCTCAGTGCTCACGCAGGTAAAAATCGCTGAGACCATCCAAGTTCAATGGTCAGAACGAGTAACTAGGTTCCGTGTCATCATAAAATGACTCTATATGGCAATTCCCCAACACTGGTATGTGGATTGTGAAATCCAAGTACCAGGTTTTATATCTGTAGTTGAAACCCAAATTTTTGAAAATAATTTTGAAAAAGGTGACTATCGTCACAAAAATTACATGGTAGCATTTATGTCTACAAAGCCCCCTGTCTCTAGTATATCGTTCGTTCACTATGCTCATAACCTAGACCCGCCATGCGCCAAGTTCCACTGTTATAAAACGGACAGGTTTTTTGCAAAATAATTTTGGCTTACAATTTTTTAGAAAAAAGCGTGCCAATCGATGCGCCTTGGTGAGATCGGACATAACTAGGAAATGTTGATGTCAAAAGATTCTTAGTTTCCGAGATATCTAAGATTTTCTATTCTTAAATGCACTGTACCGTGTAATGCGCAAGACTCACACACCAGCATCAACACCTGCACCTAGTATGATTATTATTTTTTGCTATAGTGTCCATCTATCTCAATACATCACTAACATTAATCCATGACCTACTGATAAATCTTTATCACTTAACATACAACTCTCATTTTCTGTTTTATTACTCTTTAATAATTCTTCCTTATAAAATCCACCTCTAGGTCTTGTATTCTTTACTTCTGCACGATATGTCCAATTGAACACATGTTTATATTATTTTGAAGACAGAGTTTTTTAAAGTGAGGCAAGGTTCTGAATACAGTGTCTTAAGCCCCTTAGATGCTAAAGTTCCACAAGGCACCATTCTATTACCAAAACAACGCTCTAGGACTACACTTGCATCCGCACATCACGAAATGGGGCTCATCACATAAAATGCAAAAGACCAACTTAATTCTCAACTGAATCTACTACACAGAGCTCTAAATACAAAATTATCAATGTCATTAAAACATATTAAACTCATTTCATACAAAGCCTCCTTCATCCAATTTGATCCTATGGACACAGTTTGGAATGAGACTAAGAAATGTAATCTGAACAAAATTCAAGAATTCCAGTAATTAGTTGCCAGACTTTTCACTGGTGCCTCGGATAATATTAGCTACAAAACACTTCACAACGGTCTGAAGATTCCATTCGTCAACAAAGTAGCTAAAGACGTGTATTAAAGATTCTACTTCAAAATATCTTACCTTATAAACGCACTGACTACTAGCAAGAACTATCAAGGTAATATGACGACACACGAAGACTTAAACGCAGATAGAGCTGAGCTAAACTAACAATATCGGCCTACGAGTTTGAGCAACTGTGTTAAAAACCTCACCCATTATGATACATTGTTTATAATTTTTCAAACGATACAATTTGAAGTTTTATTAATATTAAATTAAAAAAATAATTAAAGTTAAAAATTGTATCGTATAGCTCGCACCGTTTAGCAAACCTTAATTGAGACTAACTTGTCCAGTTTATTGAGTCCAGTTTATTTTTGTTGTCTTGAAAAATAATTAAAATGAGAAACTGTTCTATAAGAGTTGATACTTATTTTGATAACATGAACAACAGAGATACTAAGCAGGCTCATAAGTATTCCTTTTAATTCTAATTGCTGTCGTCAGTCAAGGACATACCAACTCCAGATTATTTTCAGTCTTCTGCAATGGACACCAGACAAATTACCCTTTACCGCGCAAAATACATTATTAAAGACTAGCGCAAACACTCCGTTAGCCTGTAATGCAGGCCAGCTCTATAGTCCTGATAGCTCAATTTTAATCTGGTTCAGTTATGTCAAATTTCCCATCTTGGGTAATAAATGTTGAAGTTGAAGGGTAATTGCTGGGTGTGGGCCAGGATTTGGTGGGAAGCCATGGCTTGCAATGCGGTCCGCTGGAGCTGTGGGCCAGGAGTTGGTAGGAAGACAGCCATGGCCTGCAATGCGGTCCGCTGGAGCAGTGGGCTAGGAGTTGGTGGGAAGACAGCCATGGCCTGCAATGCGGGCTGCTGGAGCTGTGGGCCAGGAGTTGGAGCGAAGACAACCATGGCCTGCAATGCGGTCCGCTGGAGCAGTGGGCTAGGAGTTGGTGGGAAGACAGTCATGGCCTGCAATGCGGGCCGCTGTAGCTGTGGGCCAGGAGTTGGTGGGAAGACAGACATGGCCTGCAATGCTGGCCGCTGTAGCTGTGGGCCAGGAGTTGGTGGGAAAACTGCCATGGCTCTAATGCAGACCATTGGCGTGGTATGGGATTTCAGTCAAGATTTAGTATGTCTCTAGTCATCGCTAGATTAGATTAGATTACCATTTGAAATCGCGACCTACTAAGGTAGGTATTTTAAGCCAAGTATGAATAAGAAATGAGTGTAAGATGATTGTGGTGCGATCTTGTAGTGTTGTCACTGACTAAGTTTGACATGTTCCTCAGACAGTACCGTTATGAATAACCCAACAGTCAATGGCATATCTAAGACACTTACAGTTAAACGTGGATTTTGAACCACTATTAGCATCTCCTTATAGAATATTTATGCTGTTGGCAATTTATATTTACGCATGAGATTACTGGTGACTAGGTTAATTTATTTCCCGTTAACAAAACGCATTTAAGGTTTGAAATCTTGTTTGTAGATTTCAATATAAATCCTTGAATTACATTCTAAGATCAATTTAATTGATACATTGGAGATCATGGATCATGAAAAACTGAAATAGTCGTAATTAAATAGGTTCAGAAACTACTTCCTTAACATTTAACGTCCACAGATCTGAATAGAGAAACAGTGAATGATTAAATCTGCTATCAGGAGCGTTAGTTTGCCGGTGTTGCGGCTGCGGGTGGGGAGGAGGTCTCAGCGGCTAACGGCTGCTGCTCAGTGGCTCAGTGTTAGTGTTGGTGCAGTGCGCGATAGACCGACCGACAGATGACAGCCCAGTACTGGTGGACGGCGGCGGCGGCGGCACTGCTCCTGGCCCAGGTCGCCTTCACCATGACCGTTGGCTCCTCCCTGCACTGTGCCGTGCGACGCGAGATCTCCCCTTGTACCTGCAAGCACATGGAGGAGCGCCCCGGTAGCATCCAGGTGACCTGCGAGAGGATGACCAGTTTCATGCAGGTCGTTACCGCCCTCAAAGACCGCTTCGAGGAGGACGTGACCATCTCGCTGACTATCTCATACTCTCAGCTGGAGGACCTGCCAGTGCTCAGCTTCCTCAAGCTGGGCCTCAACGTGTACACGCTCAAACTCAACTATGACAATCTCAGGTCAGTCTGGGGCGTTTTTGGTAATTTGTGAGATGAAAATTTGAAACAGGTTTCCATAGAAACTACTAGAGCTATTGTATTGATTGTTTTATTCACTTCAAATACAAATAGTTTTCTATTGATTAAATTTATTCAGATAGATTATTCACTAAAAGAGATTCCAACCCAGCGGGCGGCTACTTAGGCCAAGCTGTAAAAGTAAGTGGCATTTGTTTTGTTAGTTGCGAGGAACGTCTATCCGTCTATCTTTCTTATTATGACAACAAAGCACTTTTTCATTTCATCTCATTAAGTAAAAAGTTTGCCGAATGTATAGATGTACCTCATACGATAACTATTTAAAATATGTTACCTTTATTGGGCGGTAGTTCAAATCCATCAACTCTGCCTTATCAGCCCAAAGACCATGCTTTTTTACTTTATACAAAAAAATAAATCGAATTATACTTAGTAGAGACTAAATATTTTTATATTTATTTCAGTACTCGATATAAAAATTTATAATCGATATATTACTCTGACAACATAAAAGTTACTTTCCAAGAACTTTCAGAACCGTATCTAGAATTAGCTATAAAACTATTATTTAAGAATTACAAACTCTAACCCTGCTGTTGGGATATGAAGGCTATATATCTAATTCGTTAAATCTACGAATGACAGAAGACGAGTACAACGAATAAAATAAAAAATATATCGATAGTCAAACTTAACATTGCCTGACTCACTGTCGGACCGAAGCTTCTGAAAACGATAGTAATTACAATCATGAAACTAAAATGAAATAATGTTTTATTCCTCCAATATTAGTTACAATATAAAGAATACATACTTCAGGAATATACTCGTATATGCCACTGTTAAAAGTAGAGTGGTTGGTTTTGATGAAAAATAAAAAAACAAGAGCTAAGACATATCCATCCATGCCAATAAAATGTTTATATTTACCTCCCTGTGGGAAATAGGATAATGGATATGTCTAAAGGGAATGTTTTTAGTTCATCCAATCTGCTGCTCTCATAACCAACCTATGACGTCACTGTTTCAAATTTTGGTCGCGCAAATTACCATTTCCATATTATATTTAAAAAACTTTTTTTAACTTTTTAAAACTTGGAATGTGGACATATCCATGTCTATATACTTGGCTCCTCGCAGCGTTCTCATTGGAAAGTATTTAAATTACCACACAATCTAATTGCACAGATAATTTAACAAGAGAACATAGCTGGTTTCATTATATCATTGAACTAATAATTTTGTAAACTATGCACAAACATTCTTTACAGGCTCTAGATACTTATTAAGAATGGCTTTTAAATTGTTTTATCTCAAAACACTAATAATATTGACGTAATATATATGTATTGAACTAATATTTATTGAACTACGGCAGATAATTTATATTAATGAACTAGCTGACCCGGCGAACTTCGTAACGTCTAACAGAAAATACATGTTAACTAATAAAACATATTAATAACATTCCCATAAAACAAATAAATCTGAGTGGATTAATTCACAATTTCCAATTCCAATCCAAACACAAACGAAACCTAACTGTAATACGGCTTTTATAGGAAAGATATACAACAGCTGATTATTATAATAAACGTAATAATATAAACATTGTAATTATCATATAAACACGTGACTTTCATGAGACAGAAAATAAAAATATAAATACATAATCCCCCAAAACCGTAAACTGTTAACATGGTGAATAAAGCTGTTCATTTTTACAGTACACATTTACTTCATAGTTTAACATTAATGAAAGATTCAGATGGCATTGGATAGTAAAGCATATTGCTAATGGAAGGTAAACCAATCAGCTGTAGTTAAGAAATCAAATGTTTTCATTGTAGACTTTTTGTAAACAAACTCATTCTCCATAAGGTTAACATTAGAAATTTAAAACGCCATAAAATGGAAACTTATCGGGTTTTCGAAAATATTTTTTCACTAAAACCTCCCCGGACACATATAGAGCAACTTCCTAAAATTTCATGGCGATCGTATGAGTAGTTTGGCAACGCATAAAGGACATACAGACATACAGACAGACATTCATACATTCAATTTTATATATAGAGATTTATCTTTCATAAAGATTAAGTACCATTTGACTAAAATCAGCTTCAAAACTAAAAAATTTAGTATTTTTAATTATTTATCTACGACTTATGGTTCCACAAAAAAGTTAAATTTACTGATCATGGTAAACACAGTACGCTGTCTGAGAACGCCCAACTTTATTCTAATGGAGAATATTAAAACATCCATTTCTTCCAATTCCCTAGCAGTGTAAAGTCACACCACCCGACAGAACCCACTTTATATTGCGGGTTGATCAGTTCCTAATTTTAACAATAACACCCTTAATTTATTAGCTGGATAATTTTATATCAGCAGTTATATATGGCAGGTCAGCTGCAAAGTTCATTTATCAGTCATTACGCTATGGTTGATGAGGCAAGTTTTCAAGATTCTTCTGTTCGACTGTACGTCTATTATCAATAACTAATTTGAACCAGTTTTTGATTGGTTTTCCTGTATTCTTCTTGATTTTTTTAAATTTGGGATATACTTAATTATCTGATTATAGTTTTGGTAGTTAATTTAGGTACCGTCAAGTGACAATAAGATTTTTAGAGGTCACTTATGGCTAACCTATGTGACTTTTTTATTAAATTTTCAAACGTATTACGAGTAGAGGAGAAAATGTAGTAGTGGATGAGAAAAGTAGTTTTCTTGTTTTTTTCAGACATTGTTTGACGTTCAAATCAAATCAATTATTTGCACATACAATGTAACAAATATCATACATTGTTAATATTTACGTCAATAAACTAAACATATGACAAGGGAATCCTAAATAATAATCATGTAACCTAGCCCTTTAACCCTTAAAGATATAACCCTCTTTTGGACCCTTGATACATCTTAAGGATTTAAAAATTCTGAGGGAGAGTAAAAATGATTCGAAACAAGTAGCCCCTTTAAGTGTCTCTTAAATAGAATGAGAGAGTTTTGAGATTTTATTGCCATAGGCAATTTGTTCAAAATTTAACGCCCTTGTAAAACCGGCTCCTTTCAAAGGCTGTAGTTCTAAGCCTCGGATAGCAAAGATTTTTTCCATTTCTCTTTTGGTGGTCATGGAAGTGTCCCAGATTTAGGAATTAGCCCCTGTTAACAAAGGCCAGAATGAGGACCTGCTTGATGGACAGTGAATGTACTGTAAGGATGCCCACATCTTTGGAAATTTCTTTACAAGAATGGCGAGAGCAGATCCCAAATTGAGTCTCAGAATCCTTTTTTGGAGATTGAGTATTCTTTCCAGCTCAGAAGAACTTCCCCAAACAACAATTCCATAACGTAGAATGCTTTCACGATATCCACGATAGACGTCCATGAGAACTTCCCTGCTACAATTTGATCTATGAAAGCGAATGGCAAACAGAGCAGAACTGGTACGTTGAGTGATGTTTTACACATGACCATGCCATTTTATGGAGGGATCAAAAGTAACGCCTAGGAGTTGGTGGTTAATGAGAGATTCTTTGACCTTTATGAGACGAATCAATAAGACCAAAATTTAAGCATTGCGTTTTGTCTTTGTTAAGGAGATGACCATTCAAACCAACTATTTAAACTCTTGACAAGTGAGTTAAAATCGTTCTCTAGGCTGGTTACATCTGGGGCCTTAAGTGCTACATCATTAGCAAATACATTCATGTGACACTCATTTGATTTATAGTGGAGATCATTAATGTACAATACAGGAGAAAGAATACATCCTTGGGGAACCCCTCGCTGAGAAAGCATGTAGGACGATGAGATCGGACCAAAAGAACTATTTAAGGTGATCTCCTAATAATTTCAGTCAAGAAAAGGAGCGGAACCACAGTAGAGCAATGCCTTCTGACACCGTAATGGGAAAGTTTAACCAAGAGGATCGAATGGTCTACACAATCGAACGCCTTGGATGAATCGCAGAAGAACCCCATCGTCCTCCGCGACTCATCCAGGGATCGCAATAACTGGTTTGTGAAGTCATAGAGTACTATTAGTATGGACTTCCCTTTTTGGAAACCATTTTGATGAGCACTTGTGATATCTATCAGGAAGAAGTATATCTTTGTGAAGTCTGTCTTTAGGTCTATGGGGGTAATTTTTAATTTGTAAAAAGGACGGCTTAAAGTTTCGGAGTTTTTAAATTAAAAAAAAATCTCTGGTCGAACAAAAATTATTAAATTTTTGGACATCGCCATTCAAACCGTCTTGGGGAACTAAATAACTAATTTCGTAAAATTTTAAATAAAGTGGACATTACCCTTGACCTTGCATAACGTACTCAAAGAATATAAATGCTGTACCTATACGTAGATCGATGTTTCTGACCAACTGATAATAAAGTTCAACAGTGATAAGGCAGTGATGTCCCTTCACATAATAGTGCCACACCAATACAGTGTTTATATAAGTGATAAGCTTTTCCATCAGTGGCAGCGACTGTTCGTCTGACATCGACAATCGACACTAGCGACTTGCGAGTGCTTGTGATTCATTGCAAGTGATAACCTCAGTAAGCAGTGCTAGGCGTAAACATCTTATAAAGACACGCCGCCAGCGCTAGTAGCGGTTATTCGCGGAACTATTACTTGTATTTCACAGTACGGCACCGACTATCTACACCGATGCTATGCATGGCAGGCTGACCTCTCATATTGAGGCTGTTTTCAAGGACATGTGTGAAGGGAAAGTTGTCAGTTCCTCTAAACAGCTGTTCTCATAAAATGACCCCAGATTTTTGAATTATCCATGTCAAAATGAATTCATTGATTGAGTTGAAACATTGTCTGTGGATGGATTCAAAAGGGTTTACTGAAATATCATTTCCAAACTATGAGGAAGTTTTCTTTCCATATGAAAGTTGAATTATCAATCATTCGAATTATTGAAACATCTACTTTTTCATCACTCCTCATAGGTATTAGCTATTTTCTACGACAGCTGATTTGAATGAAAACAAATTCTTCCCTTGCTCTAAAAAACAATCAGCTGATTTTTTCTTGCTCTCAATTTTTTGCCCACTAGAGCACTTCCATGTGCTTCACTGTTGCGGTGTATTTATAGAAATTCTTTTTTTATTTAAATCAGCTGTTTTCATAGTATAACAATAATTTAATTTAAGCATACACTAATTTAAGCATAATTACGCACAAGCTACCATTTATAGTGTTTTAGCGTGGTGCGGGTTTACATTTCTCCAAAGATGTCTAGTATTTCTGAAATATATCTAACAAAAAAACATCATATATTACGCGAAACCTTCTACTCGAGAAGTCAAGAGAGAGAGATAAGAAGAAGAATGCGGCAAGTTTACGGACTGGTCAAGAGTCAAAATGTTGAGTCGCGATAAAATTATTGTTCATGTTGTACCAAAAGCTATTTTCGCGCATTTGCTCCTATTGTTCCCGTCCGCCTCGTAAGTGAAAATCACTCTCACGTTCTCCGCTTCGCCTCACACGTGAAATTTGGTGTGTTCCTGTATTCGGCTTGCCTCTCGCATGAAACTTCAGCGCGCATCGGAAAATCCTAATTACGGTACTTTTAATGAAATATACTATTAATTGGAAATGGCAAAAACTCTTTCACTGTTCCCTCTGGATGTAAACAGTACACGAAAAATTCAACTTGTTTAAGGAGACGCCCACTTTTTAGATTTATTGCATTTTGGGTCAACATCACGTTGGTTAGGTACATAATTTAATAATGAACCCCTAAAAACCTACGCTTCTCAAATTTTAAATATTTATTCTTAGAGCTATTTCACATAAACTGTATTACTTTTAAACTTTTAAAAATATAACATTTTTTTACAAATGTTTTTTTGTATTGAATTTCCCATAAGGAAGAAGCTATTACTATAGGTCTCATGGCAAGACTTAAGCCTGGGACAGTTACAGTACACGTTACGTTGTATTTTGGGGTTCCAATGTTAATCTTGTGCACGAAAAAAAATTAATATTTCACTTATCAATCAATAAATGGTCAAAAAATGCTAGAAATGCCTACTTTCAATGTTCCTCACAGCAGAAAACCTAAAATAGTTAAATAACTCTCATATGCTTGTCTATAGATATTGATCAAACGTGTCATATATTATTAAAAAAAACAAAAATTTTTTTGAAGAAAATGGTTGTTAAAACTAATAACGCGAGTCAGAATAAGCCTTCTTTCTCAGTTCCTGGTATTAAATTAACTAATTTAATACCCGGTGAATTTAATTTATTAATTTAATTCACCTAATTGAATAAACTAAGAAGGTTTGGTAGAATGAGCCCACTACTTCATCTTCAGTGTCAATGGAAGTTGATGCTGCAGATTGGTTTTGTGCCATTTGTGAAGTGTCAGTAATTGAAGACATATGGTTCAACGTTTATTATGTAATAAATGGGTCCGTGAAAATGTGCTGGGGTTAAGTCTAAAATTAAAAAATACGTTTGTGTTAATTGTGAAGTCAAATTTAATCCTGATAAAAAATCTTATGAGAGTAAACCGAAAATGTACCCTATATAAATTTATTGATCATTAGTTTTAACCTCATGCTATAATTTTCAGTAGATTATAAAAAGTGTAAGTAATTGATTGGAGGACATTTATTTGCACTAATTTATACTTTATAAGGAACATAATTAATTAATTTTTATTACTATTTCCACTATCATTTTCTATTTATAGATGTACAATGTGATCTTGACACTCAATAACTTGTTTTGTACTATAATTGTATTTTTTGTGTAAGTTACAACTAATAAAGTTAAATTTTAAATCTTAAATGTTACTTTATTTTTTAATATAGCTTTTTTATTAAAAAAAACAGTTATTTTAATGGGGGTACGATTTAGGAACCCACCGGTACGATTTAAGAAACTAGTCTCCTAAATCGTACCACTTGCAAGGGCCTGGAAAAATATTCATAGTAATTATATTAATCAACATTTCAGTTTGAAAAATATATGGAATGATTCTATATAAAATAGAGTACATGTTGTAATATATTATTTGAGAATAATTCAAGCCATACTGAAGAGAAAAATTAAAATGTAAAAAGTGGTACGATATAGGCAACTCTCCCCTATTGATTGGGAAATTCACAGAGTACGCAGGTCTGTTGCAACGTGAGTATTTGTTAATTGCTTGTGTTTCTTAAACATTTTACAACTGGTTCGGTTTTACAATTGGTTCACCATAATGCCCCAGTCAGTGGCGTTCATTCATAGTAGTCTAGAAAATTATGGCTAAACGTAAAACACATGTTTAGTCAAAGGTCACATTCAATGTTTAACCATTATAGTAAACATTTAAAAAATTTTCAAACAACTTGCTTTTTTGTTTGCTTTAAACTAGCTTTGCTCGCTGAAGTTCCACCCCAGGCCTCCATGTTTGTTGTCGGAAGTTCTTGGTAATTAGAATACTGTAAATCGCGGTATAGAGAATGTGCGTTTGAAATTTCATACCATTATAAACTAAAATACTGTAACACAGTAGCAAAATGAGCAATAAGAAATCACATTAAAAATATGAAAACTCGCATAAATGTTTAGTCATTCGCATAACCTTGAAACCAAAATAAAAAACATAAAAAAATGCAAGTGCTTCAATATGTTGAGTATATCTTCAACTAACAGATATAGTAAAGCAATCATGGCAAAATCATTACATGGCAAATCGTCGAATGGCGTCCAAGCACATAAACTTCAAACATACACACACACACACACACACACACACACACACACACATAAGTCAAAATAAACTATATTTTTTAGAAGTTAAGTATATTTAATTAGAGTAAAACACATATTGTTGGTCCTGTAAGGCTCCTTGGTTCTTGAGGCAATTTGCTTGGCCGCCGAACACGGTATTCTTCTTGGTTCTGAGATATCATTGAATCTTCAGTTTTCTTGGTTGGCTTGAAAATTAAAATATCATCTCTTTGCTTTATCTTGAAGTTTATGAATGCTTATCTTTATGGTCATAATATGATATCACTTCAAAAGCTGTACATCCTGCAAAATAAAAAAAAATATTTCACCTCTTATTAATACATTTGTGCCCATATAATGTGGAGGAATTTATCGATAGTTTAAAGAATAGTGTATAGGTTTTATTATATTGTTATTGCGTGCGATCTCGTTTTCAATGGCTTAGTTCTGACGGTGATTGCAGCGGGCTACCTGACACAGTGTTTCTGGGGCTGGGCCGCACCGAGTACCTGAGTCTAGCTGACAACAGTCTGACTCTGGTCCCTCACCACATCCTTCGACTCATGCCCATTGTCAAGACTCTGGACTTGGGCCGCTGTAGGATCAAGTCGCTCAACGGCAGGGACTTCCAGGTAGCATTGATGACTTTGCCTCAGGTACATGGGCGGAGTTAGAAGTTACATGTTGAGGGGGCACGGAGCACAATATAAACTAAAAATTGAGAAAACGAAACATTTATTTAAAGCCATTATAAAACCACAGTCAAAACTCATCAAAATATCTGTGGAAAATAGACAAACTGATAAAATTGGTAATAAAAATTTAAAAACATCAAGAGGTAAATTTTGAGGGGGTGGGGCATTGCCCCTCCCCCATAACTCCCCCCATGGCCATGTATAGGGTTGTCATTAGTCCATATTATGTATGAACGTCATAAAAAGCAAAAAAAGGGAAATATCTTCAGTACCAGCCCCTAACTCTAGAGTAACTTATTGGCCTAGTAAGTCAAGAGTTGCTGGATCGAAACCAGCTCCTGGCGACTCCTGTCAGATCATGCCACTAAGGTACCTGCTTGCTGTCTTTAACTCACTGCAAAATAAAATAGATAAACAAGTTAAAGAAAAATCTAAAGTGTGTAGCCAACAATCTGAAATCTCACTCAGTTAATTCCACATTGCAAACATGGGAAAAAGCGCATGATGAAACAACATTGATTGAAAATCATTCTGAAAGGATTGGATTTAATTGAATTATAAATGAACAGCAAGTGAAATATTTAAAACAACACCAAGAGTACAATAAATAAAACTTTAAAATTTGTCAGAAGTTTGCTTTAAGTGGAAATTTGTAAACTAAATTTTGTTTTAAATAGTGCCAAAATATTGATCAATTAAAAATTACTATCTTATCACAATTAGTTAATGTATAGAAAACGAAATATCAAATATCAATTGAGGTCAAGGAAGCTGTCTGTGGATAAAATATTTTGTTTAATTACAGTCATAATGAATCTGCAAGACAGTTGTCTTTGATAACTTCAAACATATGCCTTAATATTGTTATTGGTATTTAGATTTATTTTATAAATTACTACTCATATGAATTAAACTTCTAAATGTATTATAATATTTTATTTATAAATATATGAATATCAATATGGGCAGTAGAGATAATTTTCGAACAGATTTAATTTCAACAATATGCCCTGATGATGTTATTGGTTTGAATAACAATATGCCAGAAATTATTTGCTATTGTGTTAAACATTTCAGAATCTCCCACTTCTGCTGTCGCGAATGGAAATGCACATTTCCTGAATCAACTTGCACTGAATGTTTTGGACGGTAGTTTATGTACCAGTTATTAGGAGCAGTAGTAGTATGTCCACAGGGGTGCTCTGATGCTAACATACCCCATAAAAGATTTTCTCCAGGATTTTCTATTAGGTTGAAAAATTGTTTTTAAAACAATTATTATAATCAGCACATATATATTATCTACATTATTCTACACTTGAACTGAGACTTTAGCGTGGCCTGTAATCTAGCTTCTTGGAGGTCACAAATTGTGGAACAGTATAACTCCAAATATCCTAATTAATTTGGACTGGACCCCGTTCGGTTAATCAATATTCAGATAATTGGTGTTTACACAAAAAACGGGCAATTTAGTAACAAAAATCCATTTTAAATACTTTACAGTATAAATTTAACTTTGCTTACGAAAGAATGTTTCTGCTTTTTAGCGAATTTCCCATAGGGAAGAAGCTATTACCGTAGGTCTCATGGCAAGAGTTAAGACCGGGACCATGTTATTCTTTAGGTGCCCAGAGACCAAAAACAATAGTCGTTAAAATTTATATATATATATATATATATGTGTGTGTGTGTGTGTGTGTGTGTGTGTGTCTGTGAACACGATAACTCTCGTAAAAATGATCCGATTGAGACCAAATTTGGTAGAGACGTGTATTCCTACATTTGCTCGGACGAGTTTGTAAACCAGACATATCGGTCAATGGAAACGGGTAGGGGGGGTTTTGTACTCAAAAATTGGGTTTTTTGCGTTTTTCATATCTAATTAAAAGTTTTTAAACTTTATCTTAATTATTATCAAAATTAATATTTCGCTTATCAATCAATATTTTTGGATAAAACTTGATATTTAGCTTCATGTGGTTGAGATACATCCATTTATGCTTAAAAGTCATAGTTTATGTATTTATCATGGCAGGTAACCTTCATACACTTTTCCTATGTTAATCATATAGGGAATAGGTACACTCCTTTATTTATGGACAGATGTTGATGAAAATTTGTACAAATTGTCAAAATAAAAATTGTTTAAGCTATAAATGCCTACTTTCAGTGTTTTCTTCACAGTGGCAAACCTTTCCCATATCAATCTTATGAAGAATATGAAAATAACTAACTCATATATTTATCGACAGATATTGATGAAACTTGACACCACATAATATTATTTATTTGTAAATTCGCTGAGTACGCAGGTCTGCTGCGACGGGGGTATTTAACATCATAAGTCAGCATAAGTTGTTTTGCTTTCTTCACACGTTTCCATTAAAATTACGTTAAAATTTTGCATATATTTTTCTAAAAGTGATTCGGATGATCGGAATTCGGATAATTGGAGTTCTACTGTAGTTATGATGAACGATTGGGGGTACATATTCTCTTGTGTGGATTAACGTTTAGTTACTATAGAATACTACGTTAAAGCGCAAAGACCATCCTCATTATTAGACTAGTTTGGAATTCAGAGGCAGTTGTTTGGACTCCATATTAAACTGTAGGTCTTTTATATATATATGCTACTGACTATTGGGCTATTAATTAACAGTTCTGTCTAAGGAACATGTCAGCCTTAGTTAGTAACAAGACTACAAGATCACCCTTTAATCACCTTACTCTTATTTCTCATTCATAATTGGTTTAAAATACCTACCTGAGTAGATTCCCGTTTCACTAAAAACTAACTTTGGAAGAGGTTAAAAGAAATTATATTATAACATTTACATAATAATTAAATAATTACCGTAACAATATAATTATATTAAAGAAATTAAAATATATTCATAAAATATTTGGTGAAAGAGCAATAGGAGTTTATAGTGAAAAGGAATTTGAATTTGAAATAATAATAAGTATGAATCTACAAACAAATTATTTTACCTTAAACCTACAGAATATTAAGAAGTTTTATTGTTTGAAGGGTTAGGAATCTCCCACAGAACCCCACATTAATCCTTGGTCAGTCAATGAGTAGGGAATACTGAGAAGAAAATCTGGATAGAATTAGACTATTTATCACTGTGTGTTGGCTATATTTCGTAATATGTTACAGTATTGTAATTACTTCTTTATTACTTCTAATGCATTTTCAAGGGAACATAATCTAGTAAATGTGGATTCAGTTTTAAATGAAAAAAATTCAAGTGGGGGATTTTTTATAGAATTTTTTACACACAGCAATAGACCTATTAAAATTAAACACGATATTTGTCTTAGATTTAACTTTGTGATACACAGCAATAATTTTAAGTATTTCCTTAATATTTAGGCCATTTTAAGATTCTGCATTTGATTTTTGTGAATGCTTTGTCGTATCATATATATTGATTCTCAACCTCTGCCCTGTGGGTCATCATAAAGTTCAATTTTTATCTTGAAGGCCATTAACACATTATCAATAATTTTTATCAGTGACGTAATTTTTAGTACAAGATGCTTTACTTAAAATTTTGGATCAATTACTTTTATTGCTAATTCTTACTGGCAACACTCTTCAGGGTGTGTCTTCAATTAAAGCAAAACATACAAAAGGAACAAAATAATATTAAAAACATTGTCATATAGAAGTATTTGGCATAAATAAAATAATAAATGATTATAATTAGGTTATTATAAAATCAAATTTATAAATTATTATTAATTTAAATAATATACACTCACAATTAATATATAATATATATATATATATATATATAAAATATATATATATATATATTAAATGAAATTTTTAACAGCGGTATTGTTTTTTGTCTATAACAAAAAAAGTGACAAAAAACAAAAAAGTAACTTGATCCCGGGCTTAGGTATTGTCAAGAGACCTACAGTAACAGCTTTGAATATTCATTATTAATAAATAAATTATTATTAATGAATAGCCAAAGCATTACCTCCATATTACAATAAAAAAAACATGACAGAAATTTATACTCATAGCTCAGAATGGAAGTACATTAAAACTTCAGACATCTGTCTCAACAAAATGGACTTTGACAAGTCAAATGGACAGAATGTTCTAATACATTTACTTGCTCTATCGGACACAAATAAAAGATAATAGTAATCTGATATGATGCAACGGGTAGTTTACTTAAGAACCTGCTATGGCGGTAGAGTGCTTTTAGTTTAGTTTAAATATTATAAATAATATATTTGAAAACTAAAATTCTGCTTATAAAAAATAAATTATTGAATTTTTCAAATGGAACTCTTGTTATTAAAAGGTTTGTAGTAATAATTTCAATAATACCCAGTTTTTTAACTTTCTCCCCCTATTCAATGATATACCTATATTATTGTACAAGATGTATAGTAAGAATGTGTAGTAAGAAAGAATTGTTTTCGTCAAAATATTCGAATTTCAGTTTCTTTGTACCGCCTGAATCAAAAAAGTGGTTTTTAGAGTTATGTCTGTGTGGGTGGGAATGTGCAGAAACCTTGAGACAAGACTATTGGTCTGATTTTCATGACATTCAGTATGTAGGTAACAATCCACGGTATCTCAGCCTTTTTTATTGTTTTATTTTTAAGGGTAATTCACCCCCAAAAAAGACAAAAAATGAAAATTGTTTGATGAAAAAACAACTGAAACAATTTTGATTAAAATTATATGATTTCTAGTCCTTTGTGAGATAAACAAAATGACACCACCAGCATTTCTCAAAACATAAGAGTTTTAAGGTTATGTGCTTTTAAAAGTCAAAAAAATTTTCAGCGAAACAGTAATGTTATAAAATAATTTTACTTTCACTATTAAAACCTAGTTAAAAACTAACAAATTAGTATTTTTAATCATTAATCTACAACAATTGGTTCCAGAGAAAAGTAAAATTTAACGTCCGTGGTAAACACAGTACATAGTCTGAGAGCGTCCAATGTTGTCCTTTGGAGAATATCAACCCTGCATTACTCATCCACCGGTTATTTTCGTTTTTACTACCATTTAGGTTGGCATTCGATTTTGTAAAGGGGGCGCATGCGGAGTAAAACTCCGCATTCGGAATTTTACACCGCATGCGCCCTCTCGCGTTTTTACTGGTGAAGTGCCTGCTCAAGGGTTAAAGAGACAACCCTCAGTTTAAGGCATGACCTTGAGAAAGAAGGAGATTTTTTTGCTGATAGTGTTATTTACCCAGTTTGTCATTTGGTGTGACATACCGGGCTACATTATTTCTATATTTTTTCCATTTTATATTTTTTTACTGTACATCATCATAGTATTTTGTGTAACCCCAATTTTATTAGTAAAATTTAAACACTGTCTCCGACTCCCTGCACGGGTATTTTCTTCTTGATTTTTTTTAAGTTGGGATACATCACAAGATGTAAGGATACATCACCCAATAAAACCCACTCAAAAAATCTTGGTACCATATTACCGGGGTGGGGGAGGGTTGTCCCTCCCAATAAACTAACTTAATTTTATTTTGTTTCTCTTGTTGTTATTTTATGAAATTAGATGATTATGTTTGAAACAATAAACTAATAAATGATATTTAGATAAACATTATAGAATATTATAGTTATAAAGATTGCCATTTTTAAATTGAAGGGAGAAGTACGCGCCAGTCCCCTGATACAGTTTATTAACTAAAAAAGTTTATAAAAAAAATTGAATAGGTAAACAATATTCATAGATTTCCTATTCACTTTTTACTGTTTTTATAATTAGATCATAGCAAAAAGCATACTATCGTACTTCATAGAGAATCAATAATGAAAAGGACTAAAAATATTTGAATGAGCTTCTCTCATCACTTAGTCATTATTAACGTTTTTTTTATAATAATCACTTCATTTCACAATTTACAGACACTACTATAAAATACATGCAATTATTATTTTTACAATAGGGAAATGTATTATGCGCCGTCAGAAATATGTTTAATCCTGGTGTGAAGGACTTTCACCCACTAAACCCCTTTCAGTCCAGGCTTGGTATTCCCTCACGGAAACACTTTTCTGCATTACTTCAAGAGGGTGCCTTTGTGCGCCCAAAGGGCATTACGTCTTCGTAATCCCCCCTAATTCAGTTAATATATAACTCCTTATAACGCATGCTATAGCTGTTCTTCTCTCTTTTGTCTTAGCACCCTCTAGCAGAATTCAGAGACACAATTCCATGATGTAGGGCTTGACAACATACAGTTTACGATACCCTCCGGAGATATTTGGCCAATTACACCTGACCTGGGAAGATCAGAACGTTCTGCCTCCCATCTTCTACAAAAGAATATGGTGTGCCGTGAATCGTCATTCGCTGAATCGCCATACTGACATTCTGGGTTTTCGGCTTTTCCCATTTTATATAGGTTGGCTCCAAAGCAACTATGGCCAGTTAGAAACTGCACTGTGAAAAAATTCACCTCCCTATGATTTCTTCCTAACCACATAGAAAGATTAGTGATCAGGGCATCCGTCCATCTACCTCTCTCCTCCTGCTCCCAGTGACTTTGCCACTCCTCAAGTGTTTGTCTCCTAGCTTCAGGGTGACTCAAAGTGTTATTTCCTTCAAAAATTCTCTTTCTTTCAAAAGCTAAGAGGTCGATGGGTATGACCTCCGCAACAACTAGTGCAGCTGGTTCCAATACAGTTCTGTAAGTGGATATGATCCAAAAACTAGCTCTTCTCTGTACTGTTGCCAATTTTTTCTTGTACCGCTTCTTCTTCAGTACATCGGCCCATAACTCACATCCGTAAAGCATTACAGAGTTAGTAATGGATATGAGAATGGGCCGTCTACTTTTAGTAGGGCCTCTGATGTTAATCATCAGCCTTGACAGGTTTGCCATAATCCTTTCGGCTTTCTCCGCTGCAGAGGATACATGGTCCCAATATGACAGGCGAAAATCCAGCTGAACACCCAAGTACTTCACTACTCTCTTCGTTTGGACCTCATCACCATCAAGCGAAAGCTGCAAAACAGGGTTGAATCTCCATCTGGAATGCAGGACAATCTCGGTCTTTTCTGTTGCCAGAGAAAGACCATGGTCATGCATCCAGTCCATCACCTGAGACATTGCAAGACTGAGTAGTCTCTGTGCCTCATCCACATTTCTTGTAGTTAGGACCACAGCAATGTCATCAGCGTATCCGACGAGGAATGTATCACGAGGCATTTCCATTCGGAGGATCCCATCATATGCTATATTCCACAGGTCTGGCCCAAGGATAGACCCCTGAGCAGCGCCTGCGGTGATATCCTTCTACTTGGGACCATCTTCAGTTGGGAAGACCAGCTTCCGATCTTGAAGGTAGCTCTGCAACATACGGAGGAGATAAGGCAGTACTTGAAACTCAAACTCCGAGGCACTTAACATATCAGCCCATCTAGCTGAGTTGAAAGCATTTCTCACATCCAGCGTTACCTGAACCACTAACTTTCATGATCTCTGATTTTCAATCTGCGTAGCTTCAAAAACTCTCACTACTTCACACACCGCACCTATTGCAGAGCGACCCGATCGGAATCCGTATTGATAATCGGAAAGACACCCTGCTTGTTGTACAGACTGTGCTAGTCGAGACTTTAATAACCGCTCAAAGAGTTTTCCTGTTGTATCTAGCATACAAAGGGGTCTATATGCAGATGGCGTTTCAGGGTCTCCCTTGCCCTTACTATGTTTTTCTCTATTTTCTAAATCAATCACTCAATTGAATAAAATATAGTTATATTAAAAGAAACACTTCATTACAGAATTATTAAAACATAAACATAAATATGAACAAATCCCAATACAAACAGCTGATTAATATAAATATTAATATAACAGAAAGACAATCAGCACATCTCTCCCTCACAAGTTAAACCATTGTGGAGGTTTTATATTTCTCTTATTTGTTGTTATTTCTGAAGCCGGAGATGTACTCCGGAGATGTAAGCCGGAGATGTGTATGTTGATGGACTCTCTAACTTAATAATAGGAGCCTTTTTGAAAGGAAAGGAGTTAGGTGTATGCGATTTCTTCATAATAAACCTCCACCGTCAGTCTCAACAATGTACGACCTGGAATCACTATGTGGTTGAACAATTTTTCCATTTGTGGCTTTGTCCCTCACATACACAGTCTGTCCTTGTCTCAACTGATCCTTTTCTTTTGTGTTAAATCTCCTGTCAAACAATTGCTTTTTAGAAGACCTTTGTCTTTCTTCTCTTGAATGAAAAATAGTAGAGTCCGGTGTTTTTGGAATTAAGTTTTCAATTGCGATTGGGATAGTACCTCTTAGTTTCCTGCTCATGAGCAATTCTGAGGGGAAATACCCATTCTCTAGGTGTGTAGATCGGTAAATCAACAAACCCTCATATAAATCCTTACACTTGAGGATGATTTTTTTGTAGTAGCCACAGCTGATTTGGCTAACCCATTCGATTGTGGATGGTTAGGACTGCTAGTCTTGATAATAAATCCCCAGTCCCTTGCAAAAACTCTTGACTGTCAAAAGGAGGGCCGTTGTCACATCTCAATGTGTGCGGCACACCAAATCGCGAGAAAACATTCTTTAAAATGTGAATGGTGCTAGGTGCATTCGTAGAGTTAGTTTGAATTATTTCCAAATATCTCGAAAAGTAATCTTGTATCACCAGGTATGTTTTTCCATTAACCTTCAAGAAGTCACATCCAACTAAAGACCAAGGTAAGTTCGGAAATTTTGTGCATGGTTCAATGGTTCCATTCTCACAGTCTGATTAGTCATACAAGAGTAGCAGTCTGCGACTTTTTGAGCAATGTCATTGGATATTCCTGGCCACCATACTGTATCCTCAGCGAGCCGTCTGCATTTAGTCACTCCTGTGTGACCTGAGTGCAATTTATCTAGCATCATTGTTTTAAGACTCTTTGGAATCACAATTCTATTGCCTAACATTAGTAAACCATTATTCCAAGACAGTGAATCCCGAAACTTGTAATATGAAGAAAGCTCTGGATCTAATTTTCCAGCAGAAACCCATCCATTTTCTAATGCCTGTTTAACCATGTTGATTGTGGAGTCACTTTTTGAAGCGTCCTCGATTTGTCTGTGAAGTATATCAGAAACTGGTAGGTTGTCATTGACACTAGAAACCTCACTTTCTAGGATTTCACAAGATTTGATGTCAATTTCATCTACATTTAAGCCTTCGATCCTGGAAAGGGTATCTGGTACAAAGAATTTTTTTCTGATATATGGCATAGATTGAAATCAAAACCAAGAAGACGAAGGCGGAACGAATACGAGGTGAAAGTGTGTCCAGCATTCTACATCCTAAGAGTGAGACCAAAGGTTTATGATCAGTTAAGATTGTAAAACTTTTACCTGTAATAAACAATGAAAGTCTTTCACATGCCCAAGTTATTGCTAGAGCTTCTTTTTCGATTTGTGAGCAAGCTTGTTCAGCAGGAATGTACATTACTGGGTGAAATGTTTCACCATGCTTTTGCTCGAGAACACCTCCTAGAGCAAATGAGCTTGAATCAGCCAAAATTCTGGTCTCGGCATTAGGATCATACATCTGTAGAACTGGAGCTGTTACGAGGACATTCTTCATATGATCAAAAGCATTTTGTTGGACTTCTTCCCAGAAGAAATTAGCATTTTCCTTCAAAAGTGCCCTTAAGGGCTGAGTCTTATCAGCTACATTTATGACAAACTTTGTTAAATAATTGAACATTCCAAAAAATCTTCATAGTTCTTGAACATTCTTTGGAGGAGGCATATTCAAAATGGCACTGACCTTATGACTATCTGGTTTAATACCATCAGCATTTACTTCATGACCCAAGAAAACCACTGATTTTTTCCTAAACTCACATTTTTCCCGGTTTAAAGTAATGTTATATGCTGTCAGTCTGCTCAACGCATTGTTTAGACGGATGTCATGTTCTTCAATTGACTTTCCAAAAATCCATTAAGTTTACACACGCTACCAGACCATTTAGTATTTCACTTAGTCGTCTTTGAAAATGTTCTGGGGCAGAGCATATTCCAAAAGGTAAACGAGTAAAACGATACCTCCCAAAAGGGGTCAGAAATCTTGTTAATTTACGAGATTCCTCTGCCAAAGGGATCTTCCAGAATCCCATTCTTGCATCTAGTTTGAAAAAAACAACACCTCCATTTAATTTGGCTAAACATTCATCAGTTGATGGCAGCATCATCCTTTCTCTAACTACAAAAGAGCTCAATTTAGTAAAATCAGCACAGATTCGGACAGAACCATCTTTCTTAAGTGCAACCACTATAGGAGAACACCATTCTGTAGCTTCTGTGACCCTTTGTATAGTATTCAATTCTTCCATCTTATCCAGTTCAGTCTTTACCTTGTCAAATAAAGGAAAGGCGATCAGTTTGGGAACCGCCACAGCATATGGTTTTACATTCTCATTCACTTTAATAACATAGGGTTCTCATTTTATAATCCCGGGATATGTCGAAAAGATTTTAGAGGAATCTTTAGTTGACAAATTCTGGTCAACTGTATCTACAAACTTAATCAACGAAAACTCTTTAATTGCAGTACGACCTAGTAGTGGTTGTTTAAGATTTCTGATAACACACAACTTTTCTACAATTTGTTTACCTTTAAAATTCAAAGTACATGAAAATGTACCTAAACAGCTCAAAATATTTTGTCCTGCTGACTTGATACTGCCTCTAAATTTTTCTAGCTTAAATCTGGACAGAAATTTTCTCCAGACCATTTCTGGTATGCAAGAAACATCAGCTCCCGTATCGATTTTAAAAATCGTAAGAACGTTATCAACTTCCATACAGACTTGATAGGGAGGTGCAATAGATATATCTTGAACCCAAAATTGTACAGTACTTAGACGAAGGAAGTTATGCTCAACACCAGAATTCTCATTTTGAGTAGCAGAAAGCTCTTTAACCTCCTTCTTCTTTTTATTACAACAACGCTCAAAGTGTCCTAATACACTACAATAATTGCATCGAACCTTGTAACCAGGACAGTTTTCTTTCATGTGATAATTAACATCCCCGCATCGGAAACATTTAAAACTTTTGCCTCTAATACGTTTTGATTAGAACTTGTGTTTAACTGAAAGTGTTTCAAAACTATTGGAAACTCCCGTTATAGTTTTTTTATGAGACTTTACAGCTTCCCATAACTTAGCCTTTTCAACAGCTTTACCTAATGTTAAGTTGTGATCCATTTGCATGGATTCCGATAGTTTATCGTCTCTAACCCCGACAACAATACGATCCCGTAGCATTTCATCTTTCATAGTATCAAAATTACAACTTTTAACTAATTTATGTAAAGAGGTCAAATAATTTTCAAAAGATTCATTTTCTAGCTGATTTCTCTTATTGAACCTGGCCCTTTCATATATTAGGTTATCAGACTGAGCAAAATAAATATTAAACAGTTTTACAATATCCTCATAAGAAACTTCTTTACTATCAATAGTAAACGAGTCATAGATGTACTCAGCGTCCTCCCCCATTGCAAGTAATAATGCGCTAACCTGCGTTTTCTCTGGCTCGTAGTGTAGTAGAGAAGTAATCCTATACCTCTCAAATTTGCGAATCCAAGAGGCCCAGTCGGTACTTTGGCCGCAAAACTTCTCAAAAGGAGGTGGAAAATAGACATAACTACGTACTGGTGGATCTGCAGATGGCCATTGTCGATGTAGAGTAGAAGAGCCATTCCCTGTATTAACATCTTGCATCCTTTCTGAGCCAGAATAATTTTCCTCAAAAGTTACATCTACTTGCCTTTTTCTTCTATTTAAGGGCATTCTGACACCATGTGTTATTCTCTATTTTCTAAATCAATCACTCAATTGAATAAAATATAGTTATATTAAAAGAAACACTTCATTACAGAATTATTAAAACATAAATATAAACAAATCCCAATACAAACAGTTGATTAATATAAATATTAATATAACAGAAAGACAATCAGCACACTTACTAATTAACATGAGGCGTTGGATCTTCCAACGTCTTGGAAACAATCCCTGCATAAAGCATCGATTATACATGTTGAGCAATAGCTCAGGCGAGTTAGCTACCAACGCCTTTAGTGTACGGATACCATCAGGCCCAGGAGCCTTGCGACACTTTATGAAGCCAATAGCGTTTTGCAGTTCCTGATTGCTGAACATAGGAATTTCATCAGGGTCAACCGCAACGTTTACACTAGGTCTTGGAGGATGTGTAGGAAATAAGGCATCCACTATTCTCTGCAACTATGTGGAGTTCATGGCAGGCATAGTAGATCTTGCCTGAGCCTCTCATAACAATCTTATAGTCATTATTAATGTAGGGCCTATCAATAAATAATTATATTATAATTATTATTAATATTAATAATAAATAAACTATTAATAAATTAATTATATATGTAAATAACTATGAAAGGCTAAAGTTTTAGGTAATACAAACAAAATGATTGATATGTCCTGAAAAATTAAAGCATTTAATTTTTTGTTTGTTTGTAAAGAAATTCCCATGAAAAATAGCTATAAATTATAAATCATAAGAACTGTATTTTAGCGAATTTCCCATAGGGAAGAAGCTATTACCGTAGGTCTCATGGCGAGACTTAAGCCCGGGACCATGTTATTTTTTCTTCTTTAGGTGCCCAGAGTCCAAAAACAATAGTCGTTAAATTTTTTATATATATATATATATATATGTATATATATATGTGTCTGTGAACACGATAACTCTCGTAAAAATGGTCCGATTGAGACCAAATTTGGTAGAAACGTGTATTCCTACAAATGCTCGGACGAGTTCGTTAACCAGACATATCGGTCAATGGAAACGGGTAGTTTGGGGGGGTTTTGTACCCCAAAATGGGGTTTTTTGCGTTTTTCACATGTAATTTTTAAAGGTTTCTAATTTTATATTTCACCATTGGAATCAGCTTAAAAAACTACACAATTAAGTTTCTTAAAGTTTTTCTCTATCTCCAATGGTTACCGAGCTATTAAAAAATCTAAACACAGTACGTTGTATTGTGAGGCTCCAATGTTAATCTTATGGAGGATAGGGAAAATTAATATTTCCCATATTAATCAATATTTTTGGATAAAACTTGATATTTAGCTTCATGTGGTTGAGGTCTATCCATTTATGCTTAAAAATCATAGTTTATGTGTTTATCATGGCAGCAAACCTGCATACTCTTTTCCCATGTTAATCTTATGGAGAATAGGCAAACTCCTTAATTTATGGACAGATGTTGATGAAAGTTGGTATAAATATTAAGATAAAAATTATTTATGGTAGAAATTACTACTTTCAGTGTTCCTCACAGCAGCTAACCTGCACACTCTTTCCCATGTTAATCTTATGGAGAATAGACAAACACTGCTCATGTTTATGGACAAACTTTTATAAAACTTGTCATATATTTTTTATTATTATGTTATTGATTTAGAAATTCGCTGAGTACGCAGATCTGCTGCGACGGGGGTATTTTACATTTATAGTAAACACAGTTTCAATTTTGTTGTGCCAAGTGCAAAACCCTGACAAGACTACCAGGATACAAAAATTTACCAACTAAGAATCGCTTAGATTTTAAAGTATTTTATTTAACACTTCCATATTATATTTTTTTCAACCAAAAGTTTGTTATAGATATATTTTTACAGGGTAAAAACTCGGAAATATGTAAGACTGTTTTGTCGTTTAACAGAAACCTGGCGGGCCTGGAATGGCTTTTCATCAACCAGAATGATCTTTCCTCTATAGATGGAGAGTTGCCTGAAATCATCCCCAATAGCAAACTGGCTTTGCTTGACGTTTCGTACAACAGACTCGAACGTCTGCCTCAGGAGTTACGCCATTTCCAAGCGCTAAATTCATTCTTTGCGCATGACAATCAGATCACAGCTCTCAACGGGGCTCTGTCCAAGAGTCGGCGGCTAGAGAGGTTACATCTTGATCAAAATAATTTGACAACGGTGAGTGAAATAACATTTAACTGAAATTAATAATTCTAATGCATTGACAATCCCTTCAGTAATCATGTATGCCAGCCATGGCTTTTGTCGTACCTTTCAGTACAATAAACAGCATGTACATGCTGTTTATTGCGCGCTATATTGATCACGTGATCAGCATAGCACGTACTTCACCGTGTAAGGATGTGCTGCTGCAGTTTCCCAATTGCCTCAAGGGGCCGGGTGTAACCCGGAGGACTTGAGATTGCATCTTTGTTATCAACTGCTAACACTAACACATTATTTAGAAAAAGAAACCAGTAAATATATAGAGAAGTTTTTAAAATTATAATATTGTCGGTTGTCGGTGGAATTTGAACCCACAACCTCAAGCTCTTTAGACTGAACGGACATATAAGTCCCTTAACTGAAATGAAGTAAAACTATTTTGATAATTTCATTCATTACATTACCTTTCTAAGGATAATCAAAAGGGCATTTGATGAGGGCCACAGCTTGAAGATCAAACTACAAAATAAAAACATTATTCACGACAAAAAATCAGCCGAATCATTATCAGCTGATAAGAGTTAAGCCAAAAACGTTTATCTACTATATCCTACTATAAGATAGAACAACATAGAAACACTATCTGATTCCTGAAGTGTTTAACACACTGAAAACCACATTATAAGTATAAGGTTGTATTTCAGCAACACCAAATTGTACGATTAAATCCCAAAAAAATGGTATAAAAAAAACAAAAAAATGCAACTTTTCTGCAATTATGTAATATTTAAAACCTTAATTTTCTAATGAGTTAATATTTTACATTTCGAAATATTTACAATAATGCATTGTTTAGGTCTCCAATTTTGTTGAACTTCTATTTAAAATAAGACGAGCCTGTTAATAAGAAGTCTTGTTACAGACAAAATAAAGGTACTAAAAAGTAGCTTCTTGCATCTAGCAATACAGTAGGTCATTTTCAAGGATAATTTATAGACATACTCGTACTATGTGTCACATTGGGCCTGAATATTACTGGCTGGAAATCGTTCACCATTTTATACTTCTGTATATTACTAATATTATTATGTTGGACTTTTCCAAAGTGTCTGTGTTTCTACAGACTTATTGGAAAAGTCCAACAAAATACTATTAGTTAATTAAGAACCGACAATATTATAATTTTAAAAACTTCTGTATATATTTACTGGTTTCTTTTTCTAAATAATGTGATAGTGTTAATAATTGATAATTGTAAGGTATTTTCAGATTGAATAAAACTATATCTCAGACTATAAACATGATAAAACATATTACAACCAAGCTAAATAAGTTCCATTGTAAATGAGTGTACAGACTCGTAACATTACTTTAGCGACTATTAGATTTCATTTGGAACAATAATTTCAAAAGTAAAGGCTTGCAAACATATAAAACTGTTGATTGTTACTCACAAAATTATTATACTATCATAGTATGCAGATAACACGACTCTCTATTTTGAATCTGAATCCAATGAATCTCTTGAAATTGAGTTTTATTAACTTGAACGCCTGCATTCAAAAATTCACATCTGAAAATTTAGATACAAACAAAACAAAAAAACAAAATATATACATTTTTCACATTGTCACCATGACGATGCATCTACACCTACAGTTATGGCAGATGACACATCTTTGGAGGGGTTCTTGGGGATGTACCTGGATAAGGCACTGAAATGGCAAGAACATGTAACTAGCCTCCGTTCCTAAATTGCAAAGGGTGTTTTTGTCTTGCAGAATATAAAACCGACCTACATAACACAAGTCTTGATTATGGCCTTATTCACTCTCACCTTTCCTATGGAATAAGGTTATGGGGTAGCTGTGCAAGGAGAGATTTTGAAAGGGTGTTTAGACTCCAAAAAAGAGCTATCAGATTAATTGCCAATTTGAGTAAAAGAGTCGTGTAGACAATCTTTCTGGGAGCGAGGAAGCTTGACTCTGCCCTCCCTTTGTATATTGGAAACCGTGACTTATTGCCAGTTCCAATACTTGCCAGTGCAAGACAATGCTTTCCACGGATATGGCACACGAGCAAGGGACGATTTTCGCACTGTTCAACTCCGCACATACGAAATGACCTTCTCAGGTAGGTGTCGGGCTCCTCAATTACCTTCCTGAGAGACTCAAAAGTCTGGAGAGTTCCCGTTTGTTCAAAACGAAACTGAAGCGTGAGTTGACAAGCTATGTGTTCTACGTGGTGGACCTCCAGGGGTTAAAATTGTTTTGTTTTATTTTATTGTATTTGTTTTTAGTCTTTATTGTATTGTTAAAATTATATTTGACGTTTGCTATACGATGTTTTAACGTTGTCAACTGCAATAAATATATTATTATTATTATAACGAGATATTTGTGTCTAGCTTGCTCCAGACGACTTTGCTGAGGTAGAAGCACTTGAGTTTCTGAAGCTGAGCTACAACCAGCTAACGTCACTGAACTCATCATTGCTGCCCCTGCGCTCGCTACGAGTGCTCAACCTCACTCACAACCGGCTCGAGGAGTTCTCACTGCAGGATATCCGAGGCTTGAGGCACCTTGCCATCGTCGACATATCACACAACAGGATATCTCGTCTTGGAGGTCGTATGGAGGTATATCCATTTTGTTGTAGACCCTAGTAATTCACATGCATACCCATTTTTTTTACTCGTAGGACTCTTGTCTAGGCCATCGCTCGGAACAGTTCTTCAAGCTAGACCTAGTGGTGTTGCGACATTAGACTGGGACGGTGGCATCGCCCTGTAATTCAGCTACTTGGAGGACACGAATTGTAGATAGTTGTGGGCGATGGTCGGTGGATTTAGTGTTTTCTTGTGTGAATTAATGTCCGCACTATTGAATACCACAGTAATCCGCAATGATCATCCTCATAATTAGACCAGTTCTTAATTCAGAGGCAGTGTTTCGGACTCCATGTTAAATTGTAGGTCCCTTAGATATGCCATTGACTGTTGGGCTATTAATTAACAGTTCTGCCTAAGGAACATGTCGGCTTTAGTCAGTAACAAGACTACAAGATCACGCAACAATCATTTTACAGTGATTTCTCATTCATACTTGGCTTAAAATACCTACCTGGATAGGTCACCATTTAAAATGGTAAAAATAATAATAATAAGTATCACTTATCAAAAAGCCATTGGTGATTGGCGGCGTAACCTTGGCCCGCACTCTACTTCTAGACCACTAGTATAGGCCTACAACAGTAGTTCGCACACATATTTCAATAAATATGATGTACCGGCATGCTTTGGGGATAACTGTGCTCGATTTCAGCTCCAAAGCTAACCTGTATAGCTCTGTTCTAGGCTTCGCATAGATTATCAGATTATCAACTGCCTCATGCAATATTCGCTCAGCAATACGGGTTTTATGAGCAAGGTTTCTGTCTGCTGCAGAAATTTATCGTCAAATTTGGGAAGAGTATGGGGAAAAAGTAAACAGTGACAGCAAAGTACGTTAGTGGATACGAGACTTCAAAGGTGGCTGTAGCAACTTCCTTGTTGACGACTAGAGCGGTCGCCCTTCTTTGATTGCAGACGATTTGGTGCCGACAGGTAAGCTATAGAGCTGAAATTGAGCACAGTTGTTCCCTAAGCATGCTGGTACACAACGAAATAGCTCATTGGGTATGCATGTGAATTACTAGGGTCTATAACAAGACAGAACTTACTTTAAAAAATGTTTCTTAAGGAAATGGGTCAAGTACAGATATCCATCCACAGAGAATATTTCTATAATATGAAAAATTTGGGAACGGTAAATGAAATTAAGATTAGCAGTGTTTTGTTGATAGCCTTCACAGGACTTCGTTGTTCTTCCGTCTAGAAAGCATTTTTACTTGCTCTCTGCTCCAAGCGCTTAATAAATGAGTAGTATTGAAAATTTAATCATGACATCTTAACAACCAAAAACGAAACAGAAATACTCTATAGCAACTACTTAAACATGGTCTGAAATCTGATTCAAAGATTATATAAACACTATGAGTTGCTGATAGAATTTGATAAGCTCATATATAACAAGAATAGACCTCAATAGAGTATATCTACGATTGTTGAGCTAACTCATTACTAGGTGAAGAGTGCTGACAAAGGTTTGGATCAATATTTTTTACACCAGAGTCCCGGTAATCCGAACATCTGGCTAATTTGATCTACCTGAAGGGGAAAAAGGTTACATCGTCTCATCAATATAAACTATACGGATGTAGTAGTACACTGTTGCTCAAGGTAGGGTAGGACGATGTCTACCTACACTTACAGTACATCACAATACAAGTCGTACAGAAGACACTTTACATCGTCTCATCAATATCAACTATACGGATATATCAGTAGACTGTTGCTCAAGATAGGGTAGGACGATGTCTACCTACACTTACAGTACATCACAATACAAGGCGTACAGACGACACTGTCTTATCATTGTTTGCTTTTATGTGTCATTGTGTGTGTCAGGTTTTATAATTCTAAGAACGAGTCCATAGCGAATATAACGTCCCTGCAGGAACACCTAATGCCGTTTAGCTATAACATGTAGTAGACAAACCTATACCTAATTAGGGGACAAACCTAATTGGGCTAAATACACAGTTCGGATCTAATAAAATGGATTTAATCAGTACTTTTAATGCAACTTTACAATGAATATCTGGATAATCTGAATGGGATTCTGTCCCAATTAGTATGGATTACCGGGCCACTGGTGTACCTTTTAAGACAATTTTCTTATCACATTTACAGAACCTGGTTGAGCTAGAGACACGAGTGATAGAGTTGCGTATGGACCACAACCAGCTGGAGGACCTGGGTGGAGCTCTGATGGGACTGAACAGCCTGCAACGTCTCAACCTGAGCCACAACCGGCTAAAACACATCTCACCTGACGACCTCATAGGACTTGACAACCTCAAGATACTTGACATTTCGTTCAACATGCTCACCACGCTGGAGGAGACATCCAAGGTATGTACATGGCCCACTCAATAAGTACCCATAAGGACTGGTTCTAAAAATCTAAATTTATTGGAGCTATCATTACAAATACTTAACACGTTCAAAATTCGATAACTTTTTCATACTGCTGCATGAGTCACCGGTGACTCAAATTTGCTTTAAACTTTGGCAGGCTCTAGTTTCATAGTACCACACACAACATACCTGGGAACATGTATAAACGAGAACTGGGACACAACTCAAGAAATCAAATCTCGAATTGCGAAAGCAACAGCTGCTTTCAACAAAATGAGCAAGCTCTTCAAAAGCCATGATCTCACTCTTGAAACAAAAATAAGACTTCTCAGATGTTACATATTTTCCGTCCTTTTGTATGGTACGGAATGTTGGACACTCAATGAAAACACTTCCAAGAGAATAGAAGTCTTTGAAATGTGACTCTATTGAAGAATGCTAAGAATATCATGGACTGAACATGTCACTAATGCAGAGGTACTGCAAAGAATGAATAAGAAGACAGAAATTATGAGCACCATCAAGGTCCGATAACTGCAATATCTGGGCCACATCATGAGGAATGACTCCAGGTACCTTTTACTCCAGACAATCGTCCAAGGAAAAATCAATGGAAGAAGAGGTCCCAGCAGGAGAAGATTATCTTGGCTGCATAACCTCAGGAAGTGGACCGGGAAAACGTCCATTGAACTATTCCGCATGGCTGTGGACAAAAGTAGGCTTGCCAAGCTGGTTTCCAAAATCTGTAACGGATAGGAACTTCAAGAAGAAGAAGAAGTTTCATAGTGGTTTCACTAGGAGTGCTGTGAGTGGATTTTTTAGCTTAGTTTGGATATTTTCCACCAAATCGCATCATCGCACAGCGAATTTCGTCATGAGCCACCGGTGACTCATGCTGCAATGCATTGATCACCAACGACTTTTAATTTCATCCACAATCTTGAGTTGTTTAGAAGACAACAAACAGAAGACTCAATCGATCAGACACTAAAATAAGCTCAAACAATAATTGTGAATAAACATTGAAAACACGTAGGAACTACTGTTCTCGCTCGAAAAACCTTATGAGACACCCGTGACTCATGCCGCAGTAAAAGAATATTATCTAGTAAAAATTAACCACAGTGTGATGTGAGCCACCGGTGACTCATAAATATATACTACTTAGAAAACTAATAATAACAGTACAAACTCCACTTAATTTGCATATGGGTCTGAAGAATATGCGTGCCGCAAGGAGTGTCAGCCGCGATAGTAGAGTCCCTGCACTCAGAGCCAGGCACTCGTGAGTAATCGGTGACTTATGCCGCAGTGAACGTGTTAATGTTAATACTCTTCAAAATACATCCTTCCAGCTTCGATACACTTTGTTTGGCATATCTGCCTCTCGTCAAAAACCTGCTGGAAGTCCGTTTCCGAAATACAGTTGAGAGTAGGCCATTGTGAGAATAATTTAACCCTTTAATAGTTAGAGAAAGGGTTTCATTTCTTGTTTACATGGTACACAACCAACAACACACCGACCATCAATAACAGTATATTTTATATACATATTGTTAACATTAATATGCCCCTGAATCACAGTCCATTTTATTTCCATCCCACTCACCTGTTGCAGACTTTCTTGCCATCACTGGAGGAACTGATTGCAACCCACAACCAGCTGATCGCCTTGGAGCGAGACTTCCACGGCTTGCCTGTGTTGTGCTGGGCAGACTTGAGCTACAACCAGATCCAGGTGATCAGCAAGGAGTTGGTCGAGAAGACGCAATGCCAACTATATGGTGTCAACAGAACTCTCAACATATACCTCAACGGTAAGTATTCCTTCACTCAACTCCTTCCTTTCACTGGTTTATGCTCAAATTTCCAACATTCTTTTTGGAATTAATGTTTCAACCAAATAAGAAAGTATATCCACATATTCTTCCTTATTAGAATGGTAACGAAGTACCATTACTTCATCACCAGTTAAAAAATACAATAAGGACAAAAAACAAATTTTTTCCAATGTAGAAAAAACAAGAAAAAATAACATAATGTATACTAACACAAAAATATCAAAACTTATTAAAAAAATGATTCCACATGTTATTTTGCAAACATAACAAATCTGCATTGCTGAAATTTACCTTAAATTAGGAGTATAAATTATATGACTACTTTTCGGTATACAGTGGAACTTGGCTATAACGTCATTGAAGGGACCACACAATTAATGACGCTATATCAGAGTGACGCTATAAAAGAGGTTACATAATTTTAATTTAAAACCGAGGACACTAGCGGTAAGACACCAATAAAATGCCGTTTCTAAAAATAGAATGTAGCTAAACAATAGCCGCAGCCCTCACGTTGCACCACCGACTGAACTTTCTCTATTTAGCTATATGTTGCCTTCATCTCGGCCCGATTTTCTTGACGTTATATACGAGGTTTGAGAATTTACTGACGATATATCCGAGGTTTTTTCCTATGTAAATACATATAGTTTGGCGGGACCTAAAAATAAATGACGTTATATCCGAGTTGACGTTATGGCCGAGGCCACAATAACCGAGTTGCACTGTATTTAAAATCAACTGCACGGTTTTTGTGTAATGCCTTATGGTGTGTAATAAAAAAAATATTCCCCTTTATTACCTACGTGCTCATTGATCTTCCCACTCATTGTTTAAGATTCACCTTTTATTTTCACCCTATATTTTCATTTCCAATTGCTAGTTTATGTTTTATAATCTCTAAAAGATCATCCATTATTTTAGATTAGGTTAAGCTTCAATAATTAACCAATTCAGTTAAAATAATAATTTTATCTTCAATTACAAAGTTTGAAGCTTTCTCATACTTCTATTACCTCCTACAGTGTATCCCCAAAAATTGGTTGATTTTATATTAAACCAAAAATATTCACTCCTAACCAAAACATACCATACCACACCTAACATTCTTTTGTAAAATACATGAATATAATATATGGCTGTCGTAGTTGTTTATAAGACAGGGCAAACTTAGATTAGAGTTGATTTATTCATTCAAACACATATAATTTTTTTATATAAAACTTTAACAGACAGAAACATTATTTAGTTTAATGGGGACATTACTACGTATTGCATCTCATAAAGTATACCTTTCTGGAATGTTTGTTTGGGATATCGATCTTCTTAATTTTTTTTACTATACATTTAATTGTTTTGGGTGATAGTTAATACACCTAAAGAATATGTTTTAGTTGTCATCCTAACTTCAGATGAGAAAACACAACTTATAAAATATAAAATAAGATATTATAAATAAATAATAATAACTTATAAATAAAAATGTAATTTTTAAATAACAGAAATAAAATACATATTTTTATTGTTCCAGAAAACCCAGTGTTATGTGATGACAACATGATGACAACAATCAAAGAGATGGAAGAGAGAAATAAGACAAAAGTGTTTGGGAAGGTAGACTGTGTGGTGGAAGTGAACAACACGGTACCGATGGCGATGGCGATGATGCCGTTAGCAGCATGAGTGTTGTCGCAGCCACAACCGCTTACATATCTAAACTTATCACAGAACAGGCTTTACAGAGGGAATTTACCGAACTTGATGTTACCAACACACATGGTGTGAGCTCTATCTGATAAGCTTAACAGCAATTTATTATAAACACGTTAGATTTTTATTGTATTACATATTTTAGTGTAGCATATTATTCTGTATTAAAATTGTCTCGTTTAAGCTGTGAGATAGAATATTGTTAAGTAGGTTTTTTAGAATGTGTATTGACGTTTTTATAAACTTTTTTCATGAGTAACGTAGAGGATGGTAGTCAAATAGTTTTTAAGTGTGAAAAGTCATTATATTAATTTCTAGACCTCATAAATTTAGATTATTAAAATTTGAGAGAAATGTAAATGTCAGTGTGAATATTTTATAGTATATGAATAAAGATATTTATTTTTAATAACCATTTACCTATTTTAAAACCTGGTTATTGTCTAATTGATTGATTTGTTTATAAGGGTTGTTAGTTTTTTATAATTATATGAATAATTATACAGAGTGTCTAGCAAGTCATCATAAAGAAATTCCCTGATTTTACCCTGACTGTTTCATAATACATGCAGCATTTTCCCTCACTAAAAATGTGTGCAACTATCAGCTAATTTTAAATATAACATGGAGAAACCACTAAACACAAAATCATTCTCTATAAAATGAACTCATTAACACACAAGATCTTTATGTTAAATTAATATGTACAAATAAACAGAATCATATTAATTAGAGAGTGTACAGCAAAAATACCCGGCACATGTTGAACAATCACTTTTCATTTACTTCCAAACCGGCTTGCTGATAAACAGAAAGAAGGGAAAATGGCAGCTGCTATCTATACAACTAATCTCACTAACTCAGGTTTTTAATGCTGCCTGTTTTACTTTGAGAAACAACCAGGAAAATATTATACAGATGCGGTAAATTATGTGCTGCGATTACTGGGCAGTAAGTATACACTAGATTCGCTTTCTCTCCCTTACCACTGTCATCGCGCCTGTATGCCAACACTGACCTACCCCATTGTCAGTCGTTGCCATGACGATGACACTTTCGTTGATCTAATAATAGCCGCGGTCCAAGAATTACTTCCTGTTGAACATCGCTCAGGGGATTTATGATGTTTCGTCCAAAATTTGAAAGATCTGAATCCTTTACAAAATAGTGATTTACGTGGGCGGTTACCCTGACCAATAAAGAAATTTCCTGACTTTTAATACAGTTTTAAATTCCCTTTTCCTAGTTTTCCATATTTTCCCTGTGGCTACACACACACCCTGTTACAGTAAAATTAATATTTTTGCCATTTATTTTCTAACCAACAAGATTACTCATCTTTCTTTCACATTTTATTCCAATTTTGATATGCAGTGCACCTTCAAAAAGACCCAATTTATGTGAACACGAAAGTTTAACAAATTATTTAAGATACCAAAACAGTTCTCTAAAACATTTCTCAGGGTTTCTATATAGAAACCCTATACAGAAACCACCAGTATAAGTAAAACACCCTCTCAGGGTACCCTTAGAGGGTGTTTTACTTATACTGGTGGTACTTTATAGACTAATAAAAGGGATAATAACAGAAATAAATTAATATGAGCTTTATATTTTGAATGTGTGTTATATAAACAATTATTATCTATAAGATAACAATTAATGTACAGTAGAATATTTTCTAAATCTACACAATAAATTACTGGAAACCAAGATAATATTGTTAGTTAATGTGTAATAGAAATACCTTTTTTACATTGCACATTTGGTGATGAATTCAAAAGTTCAATAACTCCCAGTCATCCAGCCGTGAGATAAACGGCCAAGCTATTTTAAAGAAAATGAGAAAATTTTGGGTTGCTTTAGAGTAACCGATAATATTTTACAGTCTTACACTACACAACACTACTCACAAATTTGCACCATGCTGACAAAAAATTTAAAAACTGAAATAGATCTCAAAATAATGACGCAATACTTAGTACAGTAAAGTCCGACCACACCAGGCTTCCCCAGGGCACTGAGAGGCTGATATTGACCGCTCAATAATGACTTCATTTTGTATGAATCGGATACATTTTAATCAACGTTTTTATACTTCCTACTTTTTATGGAAATAATTTCACCAATAAAATTTGTCAGCTTCGCTAAAAGTGTTATAGTTTTTTTTCAGCAGTAAATGTGTTAAGATGTGAATTTCATATCAAGCTTCTTCAAAATTTCAGACGCAACCGAAGAAGTACCTTGCTGGATGTTCCAAGTATTACGTGATAAAAGTATACTCTGTAACTTGGGGATGTTTCCAAGTGGAGCGCTACAAGCATTTAGCACATGTGCGAGTGGTTTTTTGACATTTCAATACTGAACTGCCAAAGCGCAGGTGTTTGAGGTTAGATGTACAGTGGTTGTTTGTTTCGGAATTATTTTTACGGTCAAAGTGCATACTGAATTTGTTGTCATGAGTGGTTGTCAAAGGAAGAAGATTGTTATAATGTCAGAAGAATGTTTTATTTCCAACCTTAAACTACTAATAATAACTTTTTAACTTTTAATAAAATTAAAAACTAAATTTTTAATACATGAATCGCTTGTGATATTTCGCGGCTATGTTGTTGTACAGAGGTTATATACAGTCTGCAGCACTAATATTGTAGGCACTATTCACGGTCGTTACCTATGCCTATAGTGGTATATTTTCAGCAAAGTTTCAGATCATCTGAATTGGGGCCCCCCACATTAATCCGGAATTTACTGTACTATGTTAATACTAATTAACAGTCTTAAAGAATGTAGAAAATTGATTCCTCTTTTACATATTTATTCATATGTATTTATTAATGATTATATGAATGTATGAACATTTTTATATTTATATTCAGATACATAAAGTTTTGTGTAACATACACATCCACCCCCCCCCCATAATACCAAGATTTTTTGAGTGGGTATCAACTTTTATTGATGTGACCTTACGGTGCATACCACGTTTCATGGAAAATAATTGCGAAAAAAGAAGACATTGATTTTTTAATATTCTCCTTAAGAATAACATTGGGCACTCTCAGACAACATACTGTGTTTACCATGGACAGTAAATTCAACTTTTCTAGAACCATTAGTCGTCGATAAATAATTCAAACTACTAATTTGTTGGTCTCAATTTCAAATGCTAATCTAACCTCATCTAATTTATGGTTTTAGAATATCAAGAGCTATTTATAACTCCAATAGTGAATTTTAGGTTATGTACTGTATTCTCCGAGTTTTACCGTATCTGACATACTCTCGGTCCCAATTACCTCGGTTTTAGATTAGATTAGATTATTGTAATGGTGACCTTACCACAAGCCAAGGATGAATGGGGATTGAGTGTGAGATGATTGTGGCGCGATCTTGTAGACTTGTTACTGGCTAAGGCTGACATGTTCCTTAGACAGGACTGATAATTAATAGCTCACAGCCGATGGAAACTAAGGGACCTACAGTGTAACGTGGAATCCAAACCACTGCCTCTGAACTACGAACTGGCCTAATTATGATGATGGTCTTTGCGGATTATTGTAGTATTCAATAGTGCGGACATTAATCCACACAAGAGACACTACATCCACCGACCATCGCTCACAACTATCCACAATTCGTGACCTCCAAGTAGCTGGATTACAGGACACCCCACGGTCCCAGTCACCAAGACTGGTAAACCAAGACTCTACTTTATGTGGAAGATATGTAATCATGATTGCCAGATAACTTCATCGCTAAAAAATGCAAAATAAACTGAAATTATTTCAACAGTCTCTTTCCTGGAACGGGGCTTTTAATATTAATGCTTTGAGACAAAAATACTACTAAGCATCAGCCTATTTCCAACCAAACATAACTAACTAAAGTAACTTAAAGTAGAGTAAGTCAATATTATATTGATATCAATTTCAATATTTTCAAATAAACTAAAATAATTCTAACGAGTAATAAATATAGTAATACATGATTTGTACATGGTAAATGTAAAGCTTCAGAAGTATATTCATTCTTGTTGTTTCATATTGTTGAGTGCAATAAATAATAAAACATAAACAATCCAAGACAAAATCTATAGTTTTACATCTAACAACTAATTCCAATAAAAACACAAAGATAATACCCTTGATCATTCACTCTTGATAGATAAATCTGTTGAATATAATATATACACATATTTATAAAAAAAATTTATGAAGGTAATAAATGTACAATGTAAAAAATTTACAATAAAGAAAAATTAACAAACTCTAAAAAAACACTGGCAACAAAAACTTGATTAGCTTAAAACTACGATATCACAAGCAGTTTATCCATCAAGCTTGGGCGTCTCCATCTCCACATGCCCGTTCTCCTTGTACTTGCGGCAATGCTCCAACACCTGCTGCGCAAGTATCTTGGTTTTCTCGTATGGAGAGTCGTCCGAGATCAACTCCATCAGGATCTCGATACCCCCCTCCGCCTCCACCAGTGTGCAGTATTTGTCAGCTGGAATATATCTTGATGAGATCTTGTACACCTCATTTCCGAATTAAACCATATACAGGCTGAAAATTAAGTCTTAGGACATCTTTATAAATTTAAAACATAAAAATTATCAGAATAAAATTTGGCATATCATTACGGCTTAATAGTAAGTTATTATTTAAAAAATTAATAATTAATAGATAAATTATTATTATTATAAATTATTATAAGTTATTAATTTTGTGTATATAGCGATCAGATGTGTGATCTTTTTAGTAGATCATATGATTAGTATAACTTAGAAAAAAGTGTACTGACAAAACTCTAATTTTATTTATATATAATGTATTAAGTAAAGGTTATGAGTACAAGCATTGGAATACAATAGACCCGTAATTATCCATGATAACGTGTGGTTGAGCAGTTCAATCGAAATTACAAAAATCTAAAAGCAAACCTAATATAAAATACACTGGATATAAAAGACTGAGATGAGCAAACTGTTATGTACTTTATTCAGAAATAAATATATAACTATATCTAGTTAAAAACGACCGTGAAAGCAAGTCTGTAGAAGTGGTCATCAGATGCACCTGGTATGATACGCTCACACGTAATCCTCTTTATAAGCATCAGCTTGCTTACACATCAAGTAAATCATGTGAGTCTGCCCTACATCAGCTCGTAGGCAAAATATAAAAACCTTGGACAACAAAGGACATGCTCTCAGAGCCTTCTTGGACATTCAAGGGGCTTTTGACAACAATATTTAATGTATTCAATATTCGATAATCTTTATTCATCAATATACAAAGTACACAAGAATAGTGTCCACAAATTTGCATAATAACATAACATCATTGTTATATATATTCAATGATCAAGGTTGAAAAACTCTTCAAGTGAGTAAATAGCCCCATTAATCAAGTATTCTTTCAATAGTTTTTTTTTAATTTAATTAAATTTTTTTTGTTTTTAATTTGTTCTGGAATAAATTTATAAAACATATTTCCAACATATGACGGTCTTTTTTCAAAAGATTTTAATCTATGTTAAATTTGCCTATTTGATTTTTTTTGCCTTGTATTATAATTATGAATTACTTGTTGAGGAGTATTGAGTAGTTTATTTTTTGCGTATAAAATAGTGTCAAGAATGTATGGGCCATAAACAGTTAACATTTTAAGCTGTTTGAAATGGACTTAAGCCGAATCATCATATTTCAGTCTCAGCATTATCCTTATTGCCCTCTCTTGCTGTTTTAGAATGAGTTCTAAATTTGCCTTTTTTGATCCCCTCCAAACAAAGAAATGCCAAAAGAAATATGGGAATGTATGTAAGCAAAGTATACATTTTTAAAGTTGCCAAGTCACAGTAAAAAGGCATTTTTGAAAGTGCATAAATGCCAGAATTTATTTTTGGTAGTATTTTATTTACATGGTCATTCCGGTCAAGATTTTGATCTATGGTTAAACCAAGAAATTTTGTGCTTGGCTTTTGCTCAATAACTTGAGAGTCAAATACTATTACAGGTTCAGTTTGTCTCTTATTTTGTACCATTTTGAATCTAATAAAATTTGTTTTTTTATGATTGATTACTATATTTTGATGTACTAAGTAATTTCCTAAATTGCCCAGCTCTATGAAAGCAGCCAGTTCTATTTGTTCTATTGTTGGTGATGAGATTTTTAAATTTGAATCATCTGCATAAATGCATAATTCACTGCTAGGTTTGTATGACAGTGCTTTATCCATGTCCTTCATATAGCACAGAAAAAGTAAAGGTCCTAAGATGGAACTTTGTGGAACTCCAAAGTTTATAGGCAGTAATCTTGATGATGTTTTGATCATGCGATTATTCTTCATATGTGAGATTTCCACATATTGAGTTCTGTTTGATAGATATGAAGTAAGCCATTGAAGTGCATTTTTTGATACACCAATGATTTCTAATTTTTTTTAAAGTATGATTAACACTGTCAAAAGTTCTGGTTAAGTCCATGAATATGCCTATTGTATCATCACCTCTATCTACCGATTCAACTACTGATTCTAAAAAGGATGCAGCAGCAGTTACAACTGATTTACCAGACCTAAATCCATGCTGGTTCTCATCCAATAAATTGAATTTTTCAAGATATGATGATTGCTGCAAATGAACAATTTTTTCATAAATTTTAGAAATGGCAGGCAACAAAGAGACTGGGCGATAAACACATCAACAGCTGCTGTGATGATGCTCGGCGGAGTTTTCTATGGGTGGATTGAGGCACTATTGCTCGGTAAAAAGGTAAAACTCTCTCCATGGGGAAGAAGTGGTGGAACAAACCACTAGAGGCTGCCCACAGGGGGGAGTGCTTTCAACATTACTTTCGTGGTTGACTTCATTTGTCGTCTCAATGATTCGGGCGTACTCACCATAGGGTATGCAGACGACATTGCCATTCTGGTTGTGAGTAAGTTCCACACGAGATCAGGGAACTCCTGAATGGGGCACTGAAGTTGGTTGGTGAGTGGTGTTCTGAGGTGGGAATCGCCTTCAATCCCTCCAAGGTGGTTGAGGTCACAATCACAAGAAATAGAAACTTGCAGGGATTGGGTCCATTGATCCTGCGGGGAACTGGAGTGTACCTTCAGGATATGTTGAAGTAATTGGAGGTCACACTTGACAGAACACTACAGTGGGAACCACGTCTACAAACGATGATTGACCTGAGGGTTGATTGAAAAAATTTATTATTGACTATCTGACCCGGCGAACTTCACAACGCCTAACAGTAAATACGTGTTAATATTCAGATTGGCCATGTTCTGAAGTAGAATAGAATTACGACTTTGTTGTGAAAAATTAGATATTCTGGATTGCGGCATAGTTAATAACAATACTGAAACGATAAGACATATTAATAACATCCCCAAAAAACAAATAAATCTGAGTGGATTGATTCATAATTTTTCTAATCCAACATAAAACCAAATAAAGCCTAACTGTAATACGGCTTTTATAGGAAAGATATACAACAGCTGATTATTATAACAAACGTAATATGTATAAACACCGTAATTCTTTTTTATTTGGCCAGCATAATTATAAACACGTCACTTTTAATTAGAGGTGTGCGGATATCCGAAAATTTGGTTCGGATTCGGATCGGATCGAATATCCGAAACCGATCCGAATGTATTTAAGATATCCGATCCGATCCGATAAATATCCGAATTTTCGGATAGACTGTATATTACAGCAATTTGAACAAAAACAACGAGATTTTCATCGAGTTAATACCCGCGAAGCTGAAATAATTTTTGCTTAAACCTTGATAAGAAACAAATTCAACATTCATCAAAACAATGTCGTTGACTGGTAGACGCGATACACTTATAGTGATTCAAATGACGAATGACGATCGCAGATGACGAAATTACACAATTCATATCCAATCGGAATGTAAGAACGTCATTAGGCGGTCCGAGGATGCGGTATGATTATTCGATTCTTCAACTACGCATTTAAGTAACCGTAAGTTCAACACAATATTGCATTTTGAAATACAAAGCATAGCGTCATCGATAGTTGCACCGAGTATCAGATTGCGGTTTGATATTGTTCCATATAAAATTTCATTTCGGCTACGAAAAAACTTGAATTGTTGATTTAATGTTACTGGTAACAAATCATCATAATAGCTCGTTTTGCGACGGGGTTTCCGGCAAAAATAATACTACATCATTCTGATCGTCTACGTAGACGATCAATTGTTTAGTTATCGCATTCTCAACTACTCCGGGTTTGAGCAATACGATAAAGTGTTGCCAAATTTACATTCGGCCTATTTCGTCGTTCAGTGTTCACATAACCAACAAATTTCCCACTTGTTTTCAATCTACATTTTCTCTTTGTTAAATGAATTTAAGCGTTATTAGTTTTACATTTTAAGATAATTTTAAGATGAATAACTAACTAGATTACGACGAGGTACCATAATTTCATGGGTTTCAATATTGTTACACAGCCGATCGGGGTATTTTATCTGCCAAATATTCCAACTCTGCACCTGCGCACAGGCCTTTGGTTGATAGCAGCTGCACTGTCGACTGTCACTGCCCTTGCCGATACGCAGATAGCCGATGGCATCGAGCCAACGGCGTCTATCAAATCTTAATTCTTTGTTAATGGTGATTTGTTTTTATCATTGTAATAAATAAAATAATTGAATCGTGAAATATAATTGAGAATTAGTTGATTATTAGTAGAATGAATTGATGAATTACTAGGAAGTTGATGTCATTTAATGGCGAATTATAAGGTTTCTGTTGATTTAATTTGTGAATTACTTCATATTAAAATTTGTTACTGGTAATTGTTATTTTGTAAATTTGTATTTATTGATGGAATAAACTTATTATTATTATTATTAATTTTAAATGCAGTGAAGTAAAAATTTTAGTCTTGTTGTTCATCCTATGAAGAATTTATGATTTTTTATGTAAGTTTACCATTTAATAATTTTGATAGCATTTTTATTTGACGCCCTCCTAGCCCTCATGCTGAACTCCGCCCCTGTCCAGGGTCAGCAACGTGTGAGGGAGGCGGTTAACAGCGTCACGAAACGCCTGTTCGACACCCGCACCATCCTCCACGCGGTTGGCTCGGGATTGAATGTTATCCACACAGATTCCAAGCGCCCCCACCATGGTAGTCGTTAATAAGTCAAAGTCACAACTCCGCCTCTGTCACATAAACCTAAACTCCTTCCGCACCAAACGTTCCCCCCTCCTTGACCTCATTAGGGACTACCAGGTGGACATCCTAACCCTAAACGAGACCAAATTAACGCCACGAACCGCCGCCCACATCCCAGGCTTTTCCCTAATCAGGCGTGACCATCTCCCCCGCTCAGGGGGTCTGGCCATAGCCTACCGTTCCGACCTAGACGTCCGCCCCTCCCCCCTCCTTGGTGACCCCCCAAATGCCCTCCTAGCAACCATCCACCTCCCCCGACAACCCCCTATAGCCCTGTTAACAATCCACGCCTGTACAAACCCATTCTCTTCTTCTTCTCCCACCTTCTCCCCTGCTTTTCCGCTTTGTTTCACGCCAACTCAAGGTGTCACGTGGACCGTGCCGAGGAGTGGATGGCACCAGGCCTTATATATGGTGTCTAGAACGGTACCTGCAGGATACCGGGCGACCTCCTGCAGTAAGTAGCCTTACCTGGACATGCGGAGCTCTGTTCAGGCGGACAGATATTTCCCTAGCTAGAGGGAAGAGAAGGAAGCCAGAGGGAAAGCCTGGACCGTTCATCCGGGATGCCGACAGGCTAAGGAAATGCTTGGAGTGCATAATATAAGAAGGTCTGAGACCATGATCAGGCTTAAGAAAAACGATTTAAGGATACTGACGGGATTTCTAACCGGACACTGTAGGCTCAGGGGTCATCTGAGCAAGATGGGCATTGTCCAAGAGGGTGAATGCCGCTTCTGCCAATCTGGGGAGGAAACACCTAGACACCTATTGGCTGAGTGTGACGCGATAGGTCAGAAGAGAGCCAGAAGCTTGGGAACACACCAGGTGGCGGTGGAGGATTTTCCAAAGTTAGAAACCCTCGTTATACTAAACTTTATTAAGGCATTAGGACTAGAGGGGGTTCTCTAGGCAAGAACTAGAGACTAGTCTGGGGGGCACAATAGATCTCATAGGTCGCGGTGCAATCTTTCCCCTAGATTTTATCAAGTTTCAAGTATCAAGTAACAATCCACGCCACCCCCTTCTCCCAGGAACTAGCAGATCTTATCGTGGAGGCTGCGGCTACCCACCCAAGACTGGTCATAGCCGCAGACTTCAATTCTCACCATGAGGCTCTGGGTGACCGCACGACCACGGCCCCGGGAAGGCTGCTAGTTCGCCTCCTTGACGACACGGGCCTAGCCCATCACTATACCCCCCCAACCAGATTCCCTACCCACGAACGTGAACTCCCGACTTCCCCTGATAAACTCCTCACCTCCCCTTCCCTAGCTAGGAAAATATCCAACATTTCTACTGGATATGACCTAGGTTCCGACCACATCCCACTCCTGTTTGACATCAAAATCCACCCCTATCCTTACAAGTCTGAATCCCACCAATCCCTAGAGATCACAGACTATCGAAATGCCGACTGGGATGTGTTCTCTAAATCCCTAACAACCGCCCTGTCCCCCCTAATCCAAAACCCCCCACCACGCACCCAAGACCAAATTGAAAACCTTCACACCTCCATAACCACAGCTATCCTATCCACTAAGGCAGAAGCCATACCTATCAAACAGGTCCTCCATACCCCCCTTCGACTCCCCCCCGAAATTCTGGGCCTCATCAAAGCCAAACGCCGCGCACGCCGCCTCCTACTCAAAGATCCATCCTCTCCTTATCTGCACGACACATACCGAGCTCTGGTTGACCGTGTGAAGGCAGCAATGCGCTCCTTCAGGGATGCCAGAGCACTAAAGGTGTGCGAGAAGGCAGATTCCGACTTCTCCAACAATTCCCGTAGCTTTTGGCGCCTCGTCAAAAGGTACAATAACCCCCCCAACCAACCAGTACCCCTCCGTATCAACGACACCCTGGTCTCTGATAGCCAAGGCATGTCCGAAGCTTTCAGGGATACTCTCTCCTCCATCCACTCCACCCCCATGCACCCCGACTTTGATGAAGCCCACTTCAACTCCGTCAACAATACCATAACCCAAAATCCTGACATTTTCACACCAGCCGACACCATCCCAGACAACCCCCCCGACCACGCCTTACTTGCCCCAATCACTTCCCAGGAGATTAACCGGAAACGGCGAAACCTCCGAAACACCGCCCCTGGCCCCGACGGCATATCCAACCTCCTCATCAAACAAGCCCCCCAGCTTTAATCAATCTCCTGACCACCCTCTTTACCTCCATCCTGCTCCTAGGATACTCTCCCAAATCCTCGAAGCATGCCCACGTCATCCTCTTCCCCAAACCCCACAAAGACCACCGTGACCCAGCCAACTACCGTCCCATCAGCCTTACCTCCACCCTCTCAAAACTCTTTGAAAAAATTTTATCCCAGAGAATCCACCTCCACCTAAACTCCCTGAGCCTCCTTCCGCCTTCCCAAGCCGGTTTTCGCCCTGGGGTAAACATGTACGATCATCTTCTGCGGGTCGTTACATGCCTCCAGACGAACAACTCCCTCCACAACCCCTCCCTCCTCGCCCTAATGGATGTCCAAAAGGCCTTTGACACCGTGTGGCACAATGGCCTTAGGGCAAAACTCCTTGACCTCCAGCTCCCCGCACCCGTCATAAGGTGGGTTTCCCACTTTATTGACGGGGACGGGCGCACCGCCCAAGTCCGCTGCCGTGGTTCCCTCTCCACCTCCTTCACCCTGAACGCTGGGGTTCCCCAGGGTTCAGCTATTAGTCCCCTCCTGTACATCCTTTATGTCCGTGACCTCCCCGCCCCATCCCACGTGGTCCCACCGACACCAACAGTGGCCTGGCTCAGTTCGCTGATGACACGGCTTTCTGGACTTCCCACCGACACCACAATGTCACAATCCGCCGCATGAACCAAACCCTTTCCGACTACCTATCCTACTGCAACAGGTGGCGTATCCTAATCAACCCATCCAAAACCCAACTCTGTTTCTTCAACTTTCGTGCCCGCCGCTTCCGTAAATTCCAATCCAATCCGATCTTCCTCAATAATGTCCGCCTCCCACTTACCCAGACATGTACCTAACTCGGGGTAAAACTCGACTCCCGCCTTACCTTTTCCTCCCACATCCTAGACGCAAAAAAGCGTGCCACATCCCGTCTACGTGCCCTCCGGATTTTAAATAACCGCACCCACCCCTGCTCCACTTCCACCCTAGCAACCCTATACTCATCCATAATCCGTCCAGTCATCACCTACGCCAATCCTCTACTACTTACCGCCCCAGACCGACTCCTTTCCAGCCTGGAAGCCACCGAGAGAAGGGCACTACGCCTGGCTTCTCATCTCCCCCCCTGGGCCCGCAATGCCTCGGTATACGACGCCCACTCCATCCCACCCCTCCGTGACTTCCTCCATCACCTCAACACAAAGTACCTCGACCGAGCCCGAACCTCTGACATCCTACAACCCTTCTTCGATCCTTATTTCACCGACCGTCCTAGCCTCACCATCCACCACCTAGCCAACCTCCCACCATAGCTTAATGTGTTCCTAAACCGAAATCATCCATTCACTGACCATAACCACAGTACCCGCAACCAAAACCTCACTCATCCCGCAACCAAAACCTTACCTCAAAACCTATCCTTGGCTGAAGAGGACGTAGTCCTATAACAGCCGCAGTGGGCCTTCAGCCCACTGAAACCTCACAATCCATCCATCCATAGCATTTTATTGATTTTTTCCTAATTTATTCTTAGATAAGTCTGATTTCACTTTTTTATTGCGAGTATCCGAATCTGAAAACTATCCTATCCGAACCCAAACTATCCGATCCGAACCTGAGCTGTCCGATCCGAATCCGATCCGAAAAAATAATTCACTATCCGCACACCTCTACTTTTAATCAGACAGAAAATAAAAATATAAATACATAATCCCCAAAACCCGTAAACTATTAATGTGGTGAATAAATCTGTTCATTTTGTACGGTACACATTTACTTCATAGTTTTACATTAATGAATAATTCAGATGGCAATGGATAGTAAAGCATATTGTTAATGGGAAGTAAAAAAACAGCTGTAACTTAAGAAATCAAATGTTTTTATTGTAGATCAAACTTAGTCTCCATAAGTTTAACATTAGAGATTTAAAACGCTATAAAATGGAAACTAATTGAGTTTATGGAAACTGAATAAGCCTAAAGCATGACCGGAGCAGAGAAGAACCGAAAAATCAAAGATCATTAAAATCGGCCCAACCGTTCTCGAGTTAAAATGCGTGTAACTAACACGACTTTGTTTTATATATTTCGATTTTTAATTCATGGTATTTGCTTCCTTTATAACAATAGTTGACCAAAATTACCATGTACCATGAGATCGTAAAGTAAAGAGTTGTTTTCCTTCTAAGAAGTGCAATAGTCCCTCTGCATAATGGTGTACGATAGCTTTACCAAGACACACTATAATATACAGGCGTAAGGATGCACGTTTATGCCCTAAACTTCGCTTGCTCCAGACACTAATTTTGTTTTACCGATCATGGATAAACTGAAACACGGTTAATCCGCTCATGGATAATCGTGAGTCTACTGTATCTCTGTTGTTCAAACAATCCTTTACCAAAAGTGACTACTCACGGTAGACTTTGGTGAGATTTGCCAGCGCCCAGACAGCCCAATGCTGGCATTGTGGCGTGTGTCGCACCCGCGCTAGTTGTAGGATAGGCTCAAAGCTGCGGTAGTTGATGTTCCGCTCCATGTCCAGGCTCCAGCTGTCGATGGCCATCACCATGTTGTGCAACACTTGCTCACGGTCAGGACACTCCTCGCTCCACGCATCTCTGCCGTCAGACGCCAGGTGGGATAACACCCCTGCCGCGTTGTAGCTCACCTGACCCCCCACCCCCAGCATTATAAAAGTGTATTTTTGTATCAGTGGTTACGATGACCTCTGGTATCAGCATTGACTACAATAATTCATAAATTAAGTTAAAAACATGAGTATGAAAATGCAAACATGTTTATAAATTTGTGAAATAAAGGGTTGATGATTTTGATTGATTTAGAATGAAGGTCAAATTGATTCTTTTGCAGCAACACAGTAGACACAAAGGCATTTCCTATGTCTGCTGATACCCAACCATTTTTTAATACTTACATTACAGCCCAAGGAATACCTGAATGAAGTTAATTTCTTTCACTTTAGTTCTTATAATTGATTTTCATAATTGATTAATTCAGTACTTTACAGCTATATTACTCGAATAAATGAATTCATACACTAATGGAGCGCATCCGTTAGATAGACCAAAATTAAGATGGACTGATTGAATAATTAAAGACTTTAGGACCATGGGCGGACATACGATTAGTAAGTAAGCAATGAACCAGTAGTAGCCTACATACCTCAATACCGTCACTGACGGAGTTGACCAGCTCGGAGAAGACCTCGATGTAGCGCCTTACCATCAGCCTCTTGCGAAGGTGCTTGACCTCGGCAACGTTGCCCAATAAACCCATCATGTTACGCATCAGCTCCTCCTTTTCAGGAAACAACTGTTCAACAATGTAGGCCTATAGTTTAGTTATAAAAAATCAACCCACCAAGTGCTATGACTTTTAAACTTTAAACTTAAACTTTATTTTTAACTCTTCTTAACTCTTTGAGACCCAGGCGGTCGATATCTGGATAGTAGGTTATGTGTGTGGGAAATACCAGGCGGTCTATTTATGGACGGTCGCTTTCACTGTTATGTGTGTGGGAAATACCAGGCGGTCTATTTATGGACGGTCGCTTTCACTCCCGAGAAAGACCTGGTATATGAAAAAACATACAAAAGAAAAACTCACTTTGAAAATAAAACTAATTGAAAATGTATTATATGAAAGAACATCAAATCACAACATTAGTCAACAACCATATATATATATATACACGAGGGGGTACCCAAAAGTAACCGGAATTTGTCTGCCGAGGGCGGAGCTTTGGTAGTACGGGTGAGCGCCACTAGGGCGTGTCTAGCACAATTCTTTGCCAATTCAGTTCTGCACGGGTCATTGAGATAGCAAATTCTGTTCATCTGTAGCGTCATTTTTCGCTGTAGCTGTTTCACTGTTGCTTTGTTTTTTATGATAGGCTAGTAGGTTTAAGTGAACAAAGCGTCGTTATGAAATTTTGTTTTTCCATGATTCATCACCAGTACCTTTGAAAGAAAATCTGGATTGATTCTGAGCTGTTCTTTCAGTTCATGACATGTTTCGACTCGACGTGATTTTTGATTGTCAGTCAGAGCCCGAGGAACAAATTTGGCAGCAATGCATCTCATTCCTAAATCTTCAGTTAAAGTTCGCTCAACTGAGCTCCAAGTTATTGCACTAATTTCTGACAGTTGATGATGAAAGGTCGGTTTTTAAATCGAGAAAACCAGTCATAAACTTGAGTTTTCACCAAAGCATTAACTTTGTAAGCAGTTTTCAACATTAAAACAGTTTCAGCAGTGGTTTTAACAAGCTAAAAACAAAATTTCACTGCGCCGCGTTGTTCTTGCCATCATAAAAAACGAAGAACAGTGAAACAGCTATAGCAAAAAATTACGCTACAGACGAACAGAATGTGCTTGCTCAACGACCCGCACGGGACTGAACTGGCAAAGAGTTGTTCTAGACTCGCCCTAGTGGCGCTCATCCATACTACCAAAGCTTCGCCCTCGGCAGACAAATTCTGCTTACTTTTGGGTACTCCCTCCGTATATGTGTGTGTGTGTTTAATTGGGGTTAAGAAAAATATTAATTTTCATGTATGTAGGTTTAATATTCATTCATATAACACAGTAACCAATTCGTTTTAGATGTAATATAAAGTAGGTTAAGTAAATGTAAAAATTATTACCATGATATTGTACTAAGATTGTTTAATAAGCTCAATATTAATACCAAAGATTTAGATTTTAAGTCATTTAAAAAAAGAGCTCATGACTGGTTACTGCTAAATCCATTTTATGGTATAAATGAATAGTTTCATCTTGACCTTGTTACTTTTAGCGAATTTCCCATAGGGAAGAAGCTATTACCGTAGGTCTCATGGCAAGAGTTAAGCCCGAGACCATGTTATTTTTTCTTCTTTAGGTGCCCAGAGACCAAAAACAATAGTCGTTAAAATTTTTATATATATATATATATATATATATATATATATATATATATATAAGAGCTAGCAGACATAATCCGCCCGGTACAAGAGCATACAGACATAACACGACCGAAACACAACCACGCTCCGGTCGTGTTATGTCTGCAAGTTGCCGAGCCAATACAGACATAAAGCGACCGCGGTCGTGTTCTTGGCATAAGGTTTATCATGAATGGATCAGTCGGTAGTGCCAACATACTACTGAAAATAAAAATACTCATTTGATTCACAACCGATACAAGAGCATACAGACATAACACGACCGAAGAACGACCACGCTCCAGTCGCATTATTTCTGCAAATTAGATTAGATTAGACAAGATTACTCAAGTGGCTACCTACCCATGTAGGTATTTTAAGCCAATAATTAAGAATGAGAAATGAGTGTAGGATGATTGTGGCGCGATCTTTTAGTCTTGTTACTGGCTAAGGCTGACATATTCCTTAGACATAACTGTTAATTATAAGCCCAACAGCCGATGGCAACTAAAATACCTACATTTTAACGTGGAATCCGACCCACGGCCTCCAAATTACGAACTGGTCTAATTATGAGGATGGTCTTTGTGGATTAACGTAGTATTCAATAGTACGAACGTTATTCCACTCAAGAGAACACTACATTCACCGACCATCACTCACAACTATCCACAATTCCACCGTCCCAAGCGAATACAGACATAAAACGACCGCGGTCGTCTTGCGCCAACACCGCGCGCCCGCCCGGTAAAGCTAACAGCGCCCAGCTCTGTACATTAAAATTGTATTTTCTCAACTATCCGTGGATGGATAAAAGTATCGTTGGATTTGAAATTAAAAGTAAAATCTTTTTTATATATTGTAAAACTTTTTTAAGTACTGTAGATGGTTTGAGTTATTTAAATTAAACATTGTAAACAACCGCTATTATGGAAAAATAAAAGCAAATTAAATGCTTTAAAAATATTTTGATTTTTAGCCAATAAAGATGCGTGTAAAGTTTGCTTTATGTAGCTTAAATAGCTTTTGATATGCAGAGTGTCTCACCTAAAGTGAACCAATAGCTATATTTGTCTTTTATCTGTCGGTTACACCCTTGAATGCATTTTTTGTCATTTTCTACATCAACACCTGAAACTGAACACAGTTAAATTATTCATTCTTAGCGTACTGGAGAACCTCACTGGATTCTGAAAACAGGTCTATACCCTTTAAGAACAAAATAAATGACGCTCATAGCCCACCTTTGTGCGTTTTGGTCACATATTGCATTAGTGTTAACTTTAGTGTTTACGGTACGGTTATACGCTATGTATGAACAAATAGCTGTCATTGAATTATTTACATCAGCCAACTGAAAGTGTTATTATGGTGTTACAATGGGGTGATTTTCCACAACTAACTTTACAATCATAATTAAAAAAACTATATTCCACTTTCGTATTGTTAATTTTAAATTAACACTTTCCAAAGAACGCATAACTATACGTTGAATGCGTACGCAGACACAGTGGGGATATTGAGAGTCACAGCGGGAATAAAATAAAATAAAAACTTAAGAGAGACTTGCGACGAAATAATGCGAAAAAAGTTTTATAAAGAGGCCTTATTATTGGGGGGTGTACCCGATTACCTTTCCCATAGTTCCAATAGGATTTAAATTGGCCTTCTTTTGAACCAGTTTTATTACATTAGCGATTAATGCAGTTAATTAAAGATTAAAGGATAGTGATAATTGCTTTAATTACGATACGCCACGTGTAAACGATTCTGAAATAAATACACCATATAGCTATTACCTCGCCCCCTAGGAATGATTCGACATGTGAATGGTGCTAGAGGTTTGAAAACCACCCTACATAAAGAAATGTTTGATTAGTACGGTAATCAAAATTTATATATCAAAATGTCCGCACTATTGAATACTACGTTAATCCACAAAGACCATCCTCATAATTAGACCAATTCGTAATTCAGAGGGTGTGGTTCGGATTCCACGTTAAACTGTAGGTCCCTTATTTGCCATCGGCTGTTGGGCTATTAATTAACAGTCCTGTCTAAGGAACATGTCGGCCTTAGTCAGTAACAAGACTACAAGATCGCGCCACAATCATCCTACATTCATTCCTCATTCATACTTGGCTTAAAATACCTACCTGGGTAGGTCGCCATTTCAGTTAAAAAGTATAAAAGTATAAAGTATAGCGTTATTAAATTGATTGTTGAAAACAGACTATCGTCCCTAGTGGTATTTTCAAAATGGTTTCAAAGAACAGCTATCGCTATCCCCCTTTGTGTCGTTAAAAACCATGAAAGCAGACATGCACGTATCATAAATATGCCAAGAAGACAAAGTAAAGCTGTCGTATAAACTCATGAGCAGACGCATCGTGTTGAAAGTTTCCATCTTCTACGAAAATCAACGACTGTTGATTTTCATTATTTCAATTTGTTTACATTTTAATTATATTTATATTTATGAGTATATATTTTAAATCTAAAGAAAATCATTTTATTTTGAAGTATAAATTAATTTTACTGTGTTATTTTTTATACTTTATCCTCATTGTTTTATATTAATATTAAAAATGTTGTACGTAGGATATCTTTTTATTGAACTATTTGCATACTATAATGTAATATTTATTTTGTAGCCTGTGTTATAAAGAGGTTTATTCCATCAGATGTTAGGCACAAGCAGGCCGATCTAGCTGTGTTTTAACTTAAATTATTTTTTTATGCACGATCAGGAGCTGTGTGTTGCTAACTGCCGAGACGTAAAAGAATATGTTTACGATAGTTTCAATGACTTTAATGTTTTAACGGAACAAATTGTAGTAGAAAAAGTTTTTTGTTACTTAGTTTTAATATAAGAAGCTATTACAGACATTTTGATGAGTTAATTGTTTTACTAAATAATTATACAGAGGTATTTACATAATTGTCCTGGCTGAACTTGTATAGATGAAAGTAATGTGCCAGTGTGTTTGGATGAGTATGAGGTGTTTGTTAGTAATACATGCAGGAATCAGAATGATGGTGTGGTTGTATATGTGAATAAATGTTTGCTGTAAGTTGTGAGGAACTGCGATTGCACGGTGCCACGACTATTATTTCGACATATCGCTTGGCGAGGGGTGGATGTCGATGCTTGCGGTGTATACATTGTCGACCTGGAGGTTTATCTCGGGTTCCGGGGTGCAGACTGGCGGTGTCGGTTGGCTGGTGACCATAATCGTTGCATTTTGCCAGGAAATGAAAATCCGTTGTCACAACGATACCTAGATGTACCGCATGGAGCAGGCTTTACTTCACATATTAATAACCCAACTAGAGCTACAAATAATTCAAAAAGCTGCTTTGATCACATTTTTACAAATCTCAAGAATACAAAGTCAATTAAATCTGAAGTAATCCAAACATATAACAATTCAATATAAGATTGCCTTGTCCTGATTTAAGTAGGAGTAAGATGAGAGATGTGCCAAACAGCTTTTAGAGATGCATGATTGGCCCTCGGTACTTGCGATTGAGGATGTGGATGAGGCTGGTGACGTACTGGTTCAACAGCTGCAGGATATTTTATGCAGAGAATCCTCCAATAAACTTATTTCTGCAAAAAAACTAACTTAAAACCGTGGATTTCAATTGGACCGGTAAAATCAATTCGTGTTAGGGACCAAATGAGTAAGCAGTTAAAAACAGCCTTTTAATCAAGAGTTAGGAACACGTTTTTTAATTACAGAAACATTTTAAATTCTGCTATAAAAATACCAAAGAAATTTATTATAAAATGTAAATTTCTGAACCTATAAATAGTAAGTAGTAAGTAGTAGGTTTCTATGGAAAAATGTTTGCCGAAAACAAAAAGAACGAGGCATTTCCAATCCAACATGTTTTGCAAGAGGCAATTTTTCGGATCAAGAAAAAAATTAAAGAGGCTTATACCTCTTTCAATGAATACTATGTAAATGTAGGTGCCAGTTTGGCCGGCGTCGTCCCTCCTGTACCGGAACCTTTGCTCAATAATAAGAATTTTTCAACCAATGTTGCTTTCCAGTTGCCGCTGGTGTCTGAGTCGGGGCTTGCGAGTGTCGTTTAGGACAAGAAAGATAACTTTCTAACAAACGTAATAAGAATAATTTTTCAGAACTAAGCAACCTCTTTTACATGTAGTCAATAATAGCCTTTTGCAGGGTAAATCCCCTAGGTGTTTTAAAGTGGGTAATGTAATTCTCATTTATAAAGGTGGTAGTAAAATAAAAAAAATATAATTATCGCTTAATTACACTGGAAAGTATGCTCGCTAAGGTAATAGAAAATTGTGCACGTGATCAACTGGAGAAATATTTGTTGAACAACGAGATTCTTTTTGGTAAACAATTAGGGTTCCGTAAGGATAAAAATTTAAATTATGCTTTTTACTCATTAACTAACTCTATTTCCAAGAATTAAAAACCCCTTTTCATATTCATAGACTTAGCGAAAGCTTTTGATACTGTTGATAGGGGACTTCTTCTAAACAAGTTAAAATGTATTGGGGTACGGGGAACCGCATTCAACTGGTTTAAAAGTTATTTTTCCGATCGGCGTCAATTAGTTCACATTTCCCTACATGAATATATGAAATAAATTATTGGAACTGTTATAAAGCTTTCTGAAATATCATGACAAATAAAAAATACTGTAATTATTTTAAAATTTTTCATACTCATATATTTATTTGGCCTACTCATATAAACATATATATATACGTCTTTTCAATCCTTTACCCCTCTCTAAATGTATTTATTCATATTATTGAAAGCACCAGTATGTTCCACCCATAACATGTTAAAAGTTAATTCATTTTGAATTTAACGACTTGATGGTGAAATTACCTTTAACTCCTCAGTTTTATAACATTTACCATAAATAAATCTTTACCATTAACCATGAACAACAAAGGATTGGTGGGCTAAATATTTTTCACAAACCATCCATAATTTATTAATTTTATTTATACATTTACATGCTTTACAACAGGTTTTAGCCTAATAACAATGACTCAGGTCTGTACAAACAACACAAAATATGGGGTTCCCTTAAAAAAGTTTAGTAATCAATAATTAGATTTGAGTAAATAAGTACAAATAAATATTTTAAATACATTTAAGTCAAAGTTTACAAATCAATAATTTCTACAACACTATCATAGCGAGTCCGTGGCAAGACGCATGCCAGTGCGGTGCGGGGAAGAATTCCCTCTTATCCCGCAATCGCCCCCGCTCCGTAAGCCACATGTTAATGAACGTTACGCTTTCGCTGAAATATCTAGTCTTCAATGCCAAATATACGGACAATTATCAATAGTAAGAAAAAAATTCAAAGAGTAAAATTGGTTCAAAATAAATTAAACTATATTATGATATCATTGTTTTTTACAATACATTTTTTTAATTAAAATATTTTAAGCAAGTGTATTTTAATATTTTTAGCTTGGGTTGAAATTATTCAGCTGTGATTTATTAAATAATCTTTATTTTAATTTTATAACTACATGTAATGTCAAAAGTGTCGTAAATGGTAGTTAAACACCAATGTCGTTTTTATTTAATTACATAAATAACACATGAACGTTTGTTTATGCTAATTTTTTTAAATTTAATTAACTTTTAAAATTCTTTAACACGTGTTCTGTAATGTGTCTTTTACTCTAGTTTATATTATGTTTTTATACACATAATATAATATTTTACAATATTATAAAATGTGGATACTGCCACTAACAAATGATAGTTAGAATTCTCTGATCGTACATGAAGAGTAAGTAGTAGGCCCCTATACGCGTTGCTATTCAATGTTATTTTTGCTATTTAGAATATTAATTTTCTGTATTCTTTTAAACTAGTCTAAGATACTTTTTAGCTGGATATAGTCGTGGAAATAAATGTACTGGTATGTTATCCCTTATAAATAGACAAATAGATCAGGTGAGAGTGTGTAAACCACAGCTAAATATCTAATTTCATAATTCATAGATAAGACAGGAAGTTTGGGATGGGGATGGAGGAAAGGCAATGACTTTGCAAGCGCCAGAACAATTATTCAGAGGAAGACTGGTGGCTCCAGGGGGCAGGGGTCTCAAATATAGTCTCATAAGTATTTTCCAAGGACGTGGGGTACTTACCTCGACATGGTTAGTATAGATATTAGGTTAGGGTTCTGATAAAAATATCAGTCCACCAGAAATGGTGAACTAGATGAAAAAACCAAGTTCGTAACACAATGCAGAAGCCGAGGGTGTAGTGCAAATCATGATAGCGTTTGACTGTAGTGTCTGTCTGAGAGGATGACTGTCAGTGGTAGTCACTGTAGACCGATTTTGAAGGAAAGTAGAGAAAGAAAAATTTGAATTAATATTTGTGATACAGCGGACGGCGGGGGCTCCCTCCCCACCGCTTCTTTAACAGTAGAAAACGAAAAGAGCGCTATTTTGTTTAGTTTTAACTTTATTACTATTTTCTTGGGTAAATGTGAACAATAAACAAATTTTCAAGGACGAATCATTCAACTATCATTATTTCTGAACCATCAAAAAATCCTATGTGTTATATTTGGCCAAGGGCTGTGGAGGGAGGGGGCCGCACATTAAAGTTGACCTGGAGCCCAAATTTTCTTAAATCCACCACTGTTTTATATTTTTA
>CM041785.1:71816240-71979333 GCA_023375725.1 Nephotettix cincticeps | reverse complement strand
AATGCCAGCGTCATTCTTGTGTTGGGATCCATTGCGTCCTTGTCCACTCACGTCTGAACTGGAGTTTGTAAGGTATATGTTCCAATATCAAATAGTTCATTCTACACATTTATTATTGTACTTGCGGACTGGTCCTTCCTTATAGATATTTCACCCCTGATTAAAATTTAATATTAACTCCCCAACATTTTGGTCCTTCGAGCCGGATAAATTTCCCAGTTCTATTTAAATAAGTCAATTGCTCATATCCGCCATTTTAATCCGCTCTTGAGCTCTTGTCATATTCATGTTCGTATGTCGATTCACTCTTGCGCATGCGCGCACATAACCTGTCACGGCTTAGGCCAGCCGCACATTGATGGTGCATTTCACCTGAAGCAAGTGTTGCGAGGCAAAATGTTTCGCTGGGCACTAGCGTCCCGTGTGTTTCAATGTGAGGCGCTTCGCAACGTTTGCTTGATGAGTGTGCGGGCTCCCATTGAAACACACAGGGCGCTAGTGTCCAGTAAAACATTTTGCCTCGCAACACTTGCTTCAGGTGAAATGCTGCATCGGTGTGCGGCCGGTCTAAGCCAATCACATTGTCCCAACAATATTTTCAGTCTGTAATACATGAAATATTAGTCCCAATACACTCCGCATCTTGCAATAGCGCTGTATTGCAGCCGTATCAGCAAACACAGTGTCTTCTGCTCCGATCAGCTGATCATGAACTGTTATTTTCTTGTTTACATTTTACCAATGCACTTTCACTTTCTAAGTGGCAGTGGCTAGTTTGGCATTACAGTATTTTACTAATGAGGCTGGACAAATAAAACGAACCTTTATTTAATTAAATTTGTGAAGAACATTTATCACATTCTCAACTTTTCTATATTGATAAATAAAATATAATTATTTCTGATAATTAAAATAATATTATATCTGAACTATAGAATTATCTCTTATAGAAAATACCCCCGTCGCAGCAGACCTGCGTACTCAGCGAATTTCCAAATCAATAATATAATAATAATAATATATGACAAGTTTTATAAAAATCTGTCCATAAACATGAGAATTATTTGCCTATTCTCCATAAGATTAACATGGGAAAGAGTGTGCAGGTTTGCTGCTGTAAGGAACACTGAAATTAGGCATTTCTACCATAAATAATTTTTATCTTAACATTTATACCAACTTTCATCAAAAAGCTAAATATCAAGTTTTATCCAAAAATATTGATTAATATGGGAAATATTTATTTTTCCTTATCCTCCATAAGATTAACATTGGAGCCCCACAATACAACATATTGTGTTTAGATTTTCTAATATCTCGGTAACCGTTGGAGATAAAGAAAAACTTGAAGGAACTTAATTGTGTAGTTTTTTAAGCTGACTCCAATGGTGAAATATAAAATTAGAAATTTTTAAAAATTACATGTGAAAAACGCAAAAAAACCATTTTGGGGTACAAAACCCCCCCCCAAACTACCCGTTCCCATTGACCGATATGTCTGGTTTACGAACTCGTCCGAGTACTTGTAGGAATACACGTCTCTACCAAATTTGGTCTCAATCGGACCATTTTTACGAGAGTTATCGTGTTCACAGACACACACATATATATATATATATATATATATATATATATATATATATATATATACATATATATAAAAATTTTAACGACTATTGTTTTTGGACTCTGGGCACCTAAAGAAGAAAAAATAACATGGTCCTGGGCTTAAGTCTCACCATGAGACCTACGTTAATAGCTTCTTCCCTATGGGAAATTCGCTAAAATAATTAAAAAGGTCAGAGGAAAGTTTTTGATTTGATTAAAACTTGTGAAGTGAATCTCAAGAATTTATACTGCAAATATTTGTTGATTTATTTAAAAAATTAATGAAAATTCATTAAAATAATTTGTTAATGTGGACTACTTCTCGTATTCCTCTATCATCATATGCCTGCTTATTTTATGATTTTATTGAATCAAGACTCTACCATTACAATCTCACTGGAAAACAGCAATATTCATTTCTTATTAGTAAGTTTATACATCATAAGTTGACTACACATAAATTGTGTCTGTAATATGATGAAATATAAGACTTACTACTAGTAATTAAATTCTGGCAACTTTATTGAAGTGTTATCTTGTAGAATAATTTTTGAAAATCAATCATGGCTATATCCCTTGCTGTTGTTAAGGCAAAAAAGGAAAATGCCTTTTCTCAAATTCAGATGATTTATGATTTGACAAAAAAAGTGTCAGATAAGGACATTCAACAAAGGCTTTTGGTTCGTGCTAAGTCTGTGAATAAGCTTCAACAGGAATTCTTGGAGGCTTTAGATAAATATCATGAACTTGAATTAGCAGATGATCCTAACTTTAAGCCTAATTATGCTCCTCTAAATAGTATTGATGAATTAATTGATTATATTAATGCAAATTTTGCCAACATTGAAAGTAAAATTCAAACCTCAAAAAATAAGAGCGATAAGTCTCCAATTCAACAACCTTCGGTTGTTCACTTACCTACGCTTGAACTTAAGCATTTCAGTGGTGAACCACTAGAGTGGGTGTCTTTTATTAATTTATTTAACTCTAGCATTCACACAAACTCATCTTTATCTGATGTTGTGAAATTTCATTATTTACTGAGCATTGTCTCTGGAGAACCATTGAATATAATTAAATCGCTACCTATTTCTGATGCAAACTATACTGTAGCCTATGAGTTGTTAAGAGAACGGTATCACACACCTAGACGATTAGTTACTATGCACTTAAATCAAATCCTTGACTTACCCATTGTAAATCACACACCAAAACAAATGAGAAAATTTGTAAATTTATACAATGAAAGCACTCAATCGCGTAAAGGTTTAAATAGTGAAATTTCCACTAAAAATAATCCTCTTTTATCTGCCATACTTTTGAGAAAAATGGATAACGATTTGAGGAAACGATTTGAACTCTTTCGTACTATAAATAACTCTGATGATAGTCATGGTAGTAACCCAGCCTTGGCTGATGTGACTGAATTGATTCAGTTTCTCAATCAGGAATGCAATCAAATTGAAGAAGCTAACCTTAATAGCAGTCCTAATGTGAAGTCATCTTTTGACACATCACACAATAATTCTAGGTTTAAAAAATCTACAGTAGGTAACAAGGTGACTTTGCTGACTCATAATTCTGGAGAGCAAAGTAAGTCTCATTCTAATCATCCTCAATGTTTTGTATGTAACAAAAATGATCATAAGGTGTATACTTGCCCTGTCTTTAAGGATAAAGATCCTAAGTCACGTTACCAGGTTATAAAGGAGAGTAAGCAGTGCACATCATGTTTAGGAAATCATCAACTGGGTGACTGTAAATCCAAGTCAAGCTGTTACTCATGCCATCAAAATCATCATACATTGCTACACTTTGGTAGTAAATCTCGTCAGCCTTGTGACCAGGCTACTCCTCGGACTTCTACTCTGGAATCTTCCCCAGCGTATCAAGAAAAATCACCTCTTCAAGTCTCGGCATCTCTGACCAGTCAAGAAAGATCCACAACACAACATTCCTCAACTGTTTTGCTGGGCACCTTGCTGGTAAAAGTGACTTCTTCAAACGGTATCAGCCATGTATTCCGTGCTCTCGCTGACTCAGGTAGTCAGTCATGTATCCTCACCGAACATGCTGCTCAATTATTGTGTGCACCACGTACAAAAAGTGCCCCTAGCGTAGTAGGACTCTCTCAAATGCCCACTCGTAGCAAAGGTGTCACTTCTCTGAAGATTGAGACATTGAATGGTAAGGTTATCTCTACTGACAAAGATTTTTTGATCCTCGATAAAATATGTGTTGATCTACCCCGCGTACCAATAGCCCCTGATGTTCTAGACTTGGTACGTCCTTATGTTTTAGCTGATTCCATTTACATTCCATTTACATGGTGGAATTGATGTTCTTTTAGGTGAATCACTTTTCCCTCTCATACTAACTCAAGTAGTTCATAACCTCGGCCCCAACCTACCAAGTTTAATAGGCTCACACTTTGGATTTTTGGTAATGGGTAATGCGCCCTGCGCAATTCAGGTTGATGACGATTTCAGCTCTCATATGTCAACCATGCTTTTAGCTGTCACTGACATGGAACTTCATAACTCTCTCCAACAATTTTGGTATCAGGAGGAGCCTCCGGTTGCATCAAAGCAATCTGAAGAAGATAAAATGTGTGAGGAACACTTTCTCGCCACTCATTTTCGGGACCGATATGGCAGGTATTGTGTCCGACTAACGTTCAAGTATGAACACCTTGCTCTTGGAAACTCTATCTCAATTGCTGAGAAAAGACTACACTCACTTGAGAAAAAAATTTAAAGCTCAACCAATGTTTAAATCTCTATATTCTGATTTCATGTCTGATTATTTGTCCTCAGTACACATGAAACTTGTTCACTCGGTTGACTTATCCTCTCCACATTACTATTTACCTCATCATGGCATTGTTAAGGAATCAAGCAGTACCACTAAGCTACGTACAGTGTTTGATGCCAGTGCTAAAACTTCCAATGGTTCATCCCTCAACGATATTTTGCTTACTGGAAGGAAAATGCAAACCAACGTTTGTGACTTATTACTTAAGTTTAGAACGCATAATGTAGTTTTTTCCTGTGATATAAGACAGATGTACAGACAAATCCGAGTTCATGCTGAGGAACAGAGCTACCAGTACATCCTGTGGCACACTCATATTGATCAACCGCCCTCAACCTTCAAAATCATCACAGTAACTTATGGAGTCAATTGTTCACCATTCCTCGCAATAAGAACTTTGCATCAACTTGCCACTGATGAAGGGGATTTGTTCCCTGAAGCTGCAGAGATTCTACGCACTCAAACCTTCGTCGACGACGTGATTTCTGGTGGAGATACCGAAGAGGAAGTCTTAAAACTCCAAAGTCAACTTATCTCCCTATTAGCACGTGGGGGCTTTGAGTTAAGGAAATGGACATCCAACTCAAGTCGACTTCTTCTAGATCTTCCAGATGATCATCGAGAGACTTCAGTATTTCTTCAAAACAATTCACAACCTCATCACACCATTCTAGGTATACACTGGTCTCCAGTTACTGATTGTTTAACTTACAACTTTAATTTCTCCCAAAATTCAAAGACAAAGCGGCAGGTACTTAGTGTGATTGCACAAATATATACCCCTGGGTTTCTCTCTCCGATTGTGATGTGGGCAAAACGTTTTATGCAACTCTTATGGACCAAAGGATTGGATTGGGATCAAACCCTTCCTAATTCTCTCCTTGAAATGTGGCAACGTTTTACTGCCTCTTCAGACAGCCTGCGGGCTATTTCAATCCCTCGAGCACTTCAAGTGTCTTTGTCATGCAGTTCCGCCTTACATGGCTTTTCAGATGCCTCTGAGAATGGTTATGCTGCAGTTGTTTACTTGCGTTGTGAACTCAGTGATGGGTCTGTGGTTATTAGGCAGCTTTTATCAAAGACCAGGGTTGTTCCCTTAAAAAAACTTACTGTTCCACGCTTGGAATTATGTGCTGATCATCTTCTTGCCCAAATAGTAGCCTACGTGGTTGATATTTTCCAGGGAAAATTAAAGCATACATCCATGCATCTCTGGTGTAACTCTACTATTACCCTGACTTGGCTGCAGACACCACCCCACCAACTTAAGACCTTTGTTGGAAACAGGGTTGCTCAGGTGCAAGAATTAGTACCTACACATTGCTGGCGATATATAGCCAGTGAATATAATCCTGCTGACTGTGCGTCACGTGCTATACTCCCATCAGAACTGCCTAACCATGAACTTTGGTGGTTTGGACCCTCATGGCTGCAACAGTCTAGTGAATCCTGGCCATCATCACACTTTAGTCCTGTAGATATCACAGAGACAGGAGAAACCAAATCTCAACAGTCCACTTCTCTAATCTCTACGACTAAAAATTCTCAAGATTGGGAACTCCTCTCTAGATTCTCCCATTTTAGCAAGCTTATAAGAGTGATGGGTTACATCTTACGTTTCATCTACAACCTCCGGCACTCAAAAAAGTACTCAGGCCCTCTGACTTCTGCTGAATTAGCTAAGAGCCAATTGACGATTTTCAAAAAGGTTCAAGAAACAGTTTTTGGAGATGACTTTGCGTCATTGAAAAACAACACATCAAAAACCACTTCATCATCACTTCGACGTCTTCATCGACAACCAAGGCCTATTTCGTGTTGGTGGACAATTGAACGCCTCTCAACTACCAGAAGACATCAAACATCCTGTAATTCTGCCAAAGAAATACCGTGATAAATATTCTAATTCATTTTTATCATAATAAATATTTACATTCAGGGCCTCAACTAACTCAATCGCTACTTGCTCAAAGCGTTTGGATCCTCTCTGCCCGAAGTGTAATACGCTCTCGTATATTTCAGTGTCTAGTTTGCTTCAGACACAAACCACATAACAAAATTCCATTGATGGGTGACCTGCCGAAAGCACGTGTGACGCCTTCTCGTCCGTTTCTCAATACAGGGTTGGACTATGGTGGTTCTTTCAACATAAAAGTACATAATCTCCGCTCCATACGCTTGACCAAAGCGTATATCTGCATATTCGTATGTCTTGTAACAAAAGCCGTTCACATTGAGGTGGCTACTGATTTATCCACTAATACCTTTATTGCTGCACTAACCCGTTTTGTGTCAAGACGTGGCCTCTGCAAGAATATATTTTCTGACTGTGGAACTATCTTTGTAGGGGCTAATAAAGCTTTTCAAGCTATTTTTACGTCAACTGGTCGAACATCTATTCTTCAGTTATCATCAAACCAAGGTATCACTTTCCATTTCAATCCCACAGCTGCTCCTCACCAAGGGGGCCTCTGGGAAGGAGCCATTAAGAGTGCAAAGCATCATCTCTGCCGTGTCATTGGTGAACATGTCCTAACTCTTTCTGAGTTCATGACTCTAACTACTCAAGTGGAGGCAATATTGAACTCAAGACCTCTTACACCGATGTCTAACGATCCTTCAGACCTGACTGCTCTAACCCCAGGTCATTTCTTGATTGGAGCCCCACTTGTCGCTGTTCCTGAAGAAAATCTTCAAGACATTCCTGATAACCGTCTCAGGTAATGGCATTTGGTCAAAGCCCTTAATCAGCGCCACTGGAAGAGGTGACATTTAGAATACATTCATACCCTTCAGCAACGTGGGAAATGGAACGAACAAAACGACAATCTTCGCATTGGAGACCTCGTCTTAGTCCACCAGCCAACTTCTCCTCTCTCTTGGCCCTTGGCTTATTGGTGTTTCTCCTGGAAGAGATAAAGTAGTACGAGTAGTTCACTTGAGAACTCAACAAGGAATCTTGACTCGACCAGTTCATAAAGTTTTTCCATTACCAGTTCATCCAGACTAATTCAAGATGAAATTCAAGACTTGTAAATAGTATTTTTAACTAAAGAGATTTATTTGTGGAAAATGTAAACTTTTGTTTTTTTTGTTGAATCCTTGGGGATTCAAGGCCCCCTGTATGTTTAATATTCAGAAAAGGGAGCTCTGAAATTATGATATAAGTAATTTTTTTAATAAGACAGAAGAACATTTATTTTATTTTAAAAACGGTAGGTAATGCCAAACACTACAGCCACAGAATTCATGTCCACTTGTCTCCAGACATCATTGTTTCGATGTCCTATTGTTCACTGTTTCTTATCGCTCACGACGGGTAGGCTACCTGGTCGGGTAGCCACTCTGTCTAAGTCCACGGCCCACGTATGGTCTTAGTACCGGCCACCTCATTTATTCCTCATTACCTCAAGTACACGTTTTAGTTATTTTATCATTCATTCAATATTTTAACTAGTGTCCAGTCTCTTTTAATTTAACAAAGTTCAAGTATTATTTTACTTGCATTATTAAACTATAAAATCCTAATCAAGAAGCTAGTGTCATGTGCGGTATCGCGACTTTCGCGTACCTCCGAAGTGGCCACAACTATTAAAAGACTTTGCGTGTGAAGATAAAAAGAGAAGAAAATTACAACACCAAGGACTTGAAGTGAAATGCCAGCGTCATTCTTGTGTTGGGATCCATTGCGTCCTTGACCACTCATGTCTGAACTGGAGTTTGTAAGGTATATGTTTCAATTACAAACAGTTCATTCTACACATTTATTATTGTCCTTGCGGACTGGTCCTTCCCTATAGATATTTCACCCCTGATTAAAATTTAATATTAACTCCCCAACACTAACAGTATCTGATTTTTTAAGATCAAATAAAAATTACCAAGATATGACACTTGTTGTGGTTTGAAGCTTTCGGAGAACATCCAATATAAACTGTAGAGTTCCTTTTAACCGAGTTAATGTGAACCGTAACAACCTCAATTATCCAAAAACTCGGTTAACATTAACTAACAATAGGAATAAAAGACATAAAATAAAAGCTGTAAAAGTAAATTTTTTTTATGTTGTTTAATGCAGAATACGCTTATGGTCAGTCAATGAACACAATTTGCATTAAGGTAAATTATTATGAAACAATTCAAATGCAATGCTACTTCAGATTGGTGACAAGTGCGCCCACTGTATGCTTGTTAACACAGAACCACAGTTAACCCTTCGCGGGTCATTGTCATTTATATATTAACAGTTGGAGGTGAGGGGTTAGCGAGAGCGCCCCAGGCAGAAGTGTATGCCTCACGCTTGCGTGAGGGGACTCTGCAAGACCGCTGTGAAGTGGCCTGTCCGTCTATCGGCTGGCCCACTGTGTGCTATGCGCACAGCCTACACGGGGTGCCTCTGTTTTGCTGAAGGCAGCGGATCTAGACCTGGCGGTCGATAAAGTGCTTGTGAACTGGGTTACAGCGGTTCACGTGCCGACCATGGGGCGTAGTGTAGGTGTACACAGATCGGCCCGGGTTGGTTTAGCGGTGGGCGAGATGTAGGTGTACGTTAGACCGGCCACCGCACTGTTTCTGTAACAGGTATGTGTGCAGCTGTTACAGTACCGTGCCGGAGACAAGGAGAGGTGCAACCTTGAACGGGTCCAGCATGGATAGTGACATCGTCATACTGCTAACTTGTGATGTTTTGTGGTTAGAAAATGGCTGATGATCAACATACGGATCTACCCCAGGTGGGTCGCTGCTCCAGCAGTCAATCCCACTCCTCTTCGGAGGACATGCCCGCGGATTCTGGGGAGGGCAAATCACAGCTGTCAACTAACGTTGTTATGTCACAGGAGATGGAGACAGGGTCGGGTGAGGTGAAAGCGTTCGCGCGGAGCTCACTCACCGAGAGGTCACCGCCTGGTAAGATGGTTCTTCCGACAAAGGAGGAAAAACTGGAGGATGTGTCTGTGTCTGTCCAGGTTCTTCTTGAGACACCCTCTCAGTCTGGTGAGTCAGGGGCCGCAACTGTGCTGGCACCCGGCTCTAGTGCTGAGGGGATGCCCAAGTCCAGTGCAGTGGAACAACCGCATCCAGCGGAGAGAAGGCGCCTTCTGAAAGAAAAGAAGATGGCGACTGGGGAGTGGCTTCCGCCAGCTGAGTGGAGGAAGGTGACCAAGCGCCCCAAGCGCAAGTGGCAATCTGGTGGAGTGCCTCAAGGGGAGGGGACTAACTCGGGAGTTTCTCCCATGCGTAGGCCGGACCCCAAGAGGCAGAAGCCCAGCGAGACCCCTCCGGAGAAGACCCCTCCGGGACCATCAACTTCTGATGAGACCTTCAAGGATTTGCTGACCACCAGGAAGTTGGCGATCGTTCCAGCGGCATATCCTGATGATAAGCTCACGGACGAGGAGTGCTGTTTGTTACAGGCCAAGCTCGGCGATCTCATGATCGACGATGATTCAGAGGTTGGTCCTCTGCAGATTTCGAGGACCTTTCAGGAGAAAGGAGCAGTGGTTGCATTCTGCTGCAACGACGTGACCTGCAACTGGCTGAAGGGTAAGGCGGCCTCTCTTGCTGTACGCGAGGGGGTCGAGATGTTGGTTGGAGAGTATAAAGACCTCCTCCGATCTGTCAAGGTAATCTTGAGAATAGACAAACTGTTTCCCAAGGCAGAGCACTTAGATCTGAAGAGGGTCTTCGTGGGTCTGCAGAAACAGAACCCAGGTGTTATCACCAAAGACTGGCGAATCGTCAATAGGAGGCAGGAAGACGAATTCCAGTCTCTTGTCCTCGTGATTGACGAGGCCAGCGCACTTGTGTTGAGCAAACAGGGGTGGAAGGCCTTCCTGGCTGCAACGAAGGTTTCCTTTAGGGTGCTTTCGGGGTCCAACTCTGGCTCAGCTCAAGACAATGACAAAGGTAATTCAGGTAAACCTCCAACACAGTAAGGCTGCCTCGGCAGTCTTCTGTGAACATTCAGTTAAACATGCTGTTAATTACGCCCTAATTCAAGAGCCTTGGGTAAGGAGCGACAAAATCTCAGGTTTGGGGTCCTCTAGGGGACAGTTATTCTCGGCCTGCACTAATACTCCGAGGGCTTGCGTCTGGGTCAAAAACGGACTCAAATGCGAGCCGCTGTGGGAATTCTGCTCTAGGGATCAGGCGGTGGTGATGACCAACTGCAGATCTACCGGCAGACCTCTGATCTTCGCGTCAGTCTACATGCCCGGGGACACTCCGAGAGCTCCGCCCCACGAGCTTGCTCTTCTGGTGGAGTATGCGAGGGAATCCGGGTCGCAACTGGTGGTGGGATGCGACTCTAACGCCCACAACAGAGTCTGGGGGTGTAAGAAGACCAACTCCAGAGGTGAGTCACTACTAGATTTTATTGTATCTAGTGGTCTCCTCATATCGAATGTTGGTTCAGAGCCAACGTTTCTAAGTCGCGTAGGTAGCTCTATTATTGATCTTATGCTATATTCAGAGGGGTTGGAGGGTAAGATTCTCAACTGGAAGGTCTCTACCGAACCCTCACTTTCTGATCACAGGCATATCCTCTTTGAAGTAGGGGACTTTCTGCCTGAAAAGGTTTTGTTTAGGAACCCGAGGCGAGCCAATTGGGACCTCTTCTCTGCTTCTCTTAGAGCTGGACTAGAAGGCTGGTCTCCTAGAGTTCGGGACTGCCAGGATCTTGATCATGTGGCGGTCCGTCTCGGGGAGACGATAGTCTCCGCCTTTGATGGGTGTTGTTCGCTCTCGGAGGGCAGGGGAGGGAGAGTGAATTGGTGGACCTCTGAACTGACCAACATGAGAAGGAAGGTCAGAGCAAACTTCAGCTAAGCTAAGCGTAGTAAAAATTGGGACCGCTATCATAGCTTGTTGACAGAATATAATCTCGCAGTCAGGAGAGCCAAGAGACTCTCCTGGAGAAACTTTTGCACCAATCTGGAAGGTGTTAAGGATACCTCTAGGTTGTTCAAACTCCTTGCTAAGGACAACTCCTCTTGCCTTGGAACTCTAGTGGACCCTGACGGTAAGACATTACACAACCCCCATGAAGTCTTGGATTTCATGGCCAGAACGCATTTTCCAGGGTGCGTTGTTCTCAACCAATCTGAGGGACTGGACACAACGAATGCTCCCCATCGCGCCTCTATTACCCGGTGGATGGAGGCGGGGCGCATCGTGACGTTCAGCAGGATCAGGTGGGCTATTAATTCCCTCAGTCCGTTTAAGTCACCAGGCCCTGATGGCATCAGACCTGTCTGTCTACAGAAAGGGATTGAGGAAATTCTGCCTTTGCTGTGTAAGCTCTTCAGAGCCAGTCTGGCTCTGGGCTGGGTGCCAGCGGTGTGGAGTCGCTCTAGAGTGGTTTTCATTCCGAAGCCCGGCAAGGCAAGGTACACGGACCCAAAGTCATTCCGTCCTATCTCTCTGTCTTCATTCCTGTTGAAGACTCTAGAGAAGTTGATCCTAAGGTACGTATGGGATGGTGCTCTCGGGCATCACCCACTACATAGGAACCAGCATGCCTACATTCCTGGTAAGTCATGTGAGTCTGCCCTCCATCACCTTGTAGGCAGGATAGAGAAGCCACTGGAGGATGGAGAGATAGCACTGGGTGCTTTTCTGGACATCCAAGGGGCCTTCGACAACACCTCCATGAATGCGGTGGTGAATGCCGCTAGGGCCCATGGGCTTAGCGGAGTTATATGCGGCTGGACCGAGGCATTACTGAGCAACAGGAAAGTGGTTCTTTCACTTCAAGGTGAGGAATTAGTCGCTCTGACCACAAGAGGTTGCCCTCAGGGGGGGTTCTCTCCCCCCTGCTGTGGAATCTCGTGGCTGATGATCTCATCAGGCGTCTCAATGATTCTGGTGTCCTAGCTTTGGGCTACGCTGATGACATTGCAATTCTGGTTATTGGTAAGTTCACCAACACGATCAGAGAACTTATGAACAGAGCACTGAACCTGGTGGTGGTACAAGGAGGTGGGTCTTGCCATCAACCCCTCCAAGGTAGTGGCGGTGCCATTCACAAGAAGGAGGAACCTGCTCAGGCTGGGACCTTTGAATCTGCAGGGCACAGAGGTAAATCTGCAGAACGAGGTCAAGTACTTGGGTGTGGTACTTGATAAGACACTGAGGTGGGAACCGCAGCTGCAAAGGGTGATTGATCGAGGTAAGTGGTCACTCATGACTTGCAGACGAATGGTTGGCACTACATGGGGACTGCATCCTAGGCTTTTGCACTGGCTGTATGTTGCTGTGGTGAGACCGGCCATGACCTATGGTTCACTAGTCTGGTGGCCAAAGACTAACTTCGGTGCATCAGTGCGGGGGCTTGCGGCGGTCCAGAAGTTGGCTTGCCTCATGATTTCTGGGGCCATGAGTTCCTGCCCTGGAGCATCCTTGGATTGTATGCTCAATATCCTGCCCATAGATGTCTACATCAGAACGGTTGCTAGGAAATGTGCATATCGCCTCCGATGTGAGAATCTCTGGATGACTTTCTCGGTAGGTCACACCAGAATTGAGCAGGTAGTCAGAAGTGAGGCCCTTGACATGCCTTCTGACCACCTTCACACTAGATACGCCTTCGGTAGGTCATTTTCAGTGGTGATTCCATCAAGGATTGACTGGCAAGATGGCGGCAGACCTCTTCATCCCTGCGAGTCAGAATGGTACATGGATGGCTCTAAGGGAAGTAAGGGAACTGGAGCTGGAATACTGGGGGTGCAAGATAAGGTAAAGCTCTGTGTTCCCATGGGGGATCTCCCTACAGTGTTCCAGGCAGAAGTGGCAGCCATTATGGAATGTGCTCTGTTCAATCTCAACAGAGGAGTCAGGAACAAGAACATTACCATTTTCTCAGATAGTCAAGCCACCCTCAAGGCTCTGGACTCCTGTACCTTTGACTCCAAGTTAGTGTGGGAATGCCGCAACACGGTGTCTTCTCTTGGCAGTCACAACAACGTTACAGGACACTCAGGTATTATGGGCAATGAAATAGCTGATCGTCTGGCGAACAATGGCGCTTTGATCCCATTCGTGGGTCCACAACCCTTCTGCGGCATCTCCAGGGCGCATGTGGATCGAGAGATCAACACGTGGGCACGTAAGTGTCACCGCAGGAGATGGGCGGAGCTGCCCCTACTGAGAGTAAGTAAACTGTCTCTCAGCTCTCCCTCTTCAAGGATCGCTGAGGATCTTCTACAGTTAGGTAGGTCCGAACTCAGACTCATTGTAGGTCTCATCACGGGACATGGACATATGAGGAAACATCTTGCTCGAATGGGACTCTTCCCAGGAGATCCAATCTGCAGGAAGTGTGGGCAGTCCGAGGAGACTGCTGATCATCTGCTGTATGACTGCACCGAGCTTGCTGGGGTGAGAGCCGCCACTCTCGGCATCATGGAGAGGGGTTGTCACCTTCCCCGGGAGGAGCTCGTGGGGAGACTACGGCAGTTTGTCAGGTTTTTAAACTTGGAAGGTCCGTGAAACATTCAATCAACAGGGGTGCGCAAAAAGCCACATGGCTGACGTGCTATAGGAACTCTGTTCCGCCCCCTTTGTGTAATGTAATGTAATGTTAACAGTAATCTATGGTAAGATACAATACACATCGGTCGTCGGTCACCTGATGGGATTGTACTTCTATTTGAACAATCCCACAAGTCAAATATTTGTATTTATAAACCAAACAAATGCCATAAGGGTCAATGACGGATATATCCGCAAAAATATAAAACTAAATAAAAATGTATTACTTTGCAAACTATCTTTGAACAAAATTATTTGTATTGTTACAACAATATGCTCAAAATATGCAAAAAATGCTCAAAACAATATGCAACAATACGCTTAATACATTAAGAGTTGTTAAAAAGCAAAATAATTAATTTTTGGAAAAAAAACTTTTGACCCTAACATTGACCATGGTGACTCCAGGACTGGGTTAACACATTTGCTGCGGCGCCCGAGACCCCCGTTCCACATGTGGAGCGGCCTGTGTAGTTTAAAATCAACAGGAAAATTCCAAGTGACCCATACAGATATAGATAATGTGTTATAACAAAGCAGGTCTTAGTTCTCTCAGATCCCAACAGGTGGCAGCACAATCTACATCACCAGGTCCACCATCTTGATTCTAACCTAAATGTCACCACTCGGATCCGCACGCTAGGAGCAGTACCATTCGTGTCCGAGTGGTACTACGGCAGCGAACGTGTTAAACGGGGCTCTACTGTAGGTGACTTTTTCATTGTTTAGGATATTGCCTGAAAATCACCTACATTGAACCTGAATAATATTGTTGCAGGTTCAAGGCCCCTCATTCCACAACAATTGTCATATTTTGTGCAGAGCAATCTATCTACATGCTGTTCACGTACTACAATGTACTGCAAAGGAATATGAGGCCTTTTTGGAATTAGTATCGATAAAATGTAATAGGCCTTCATTATATTCCTCACATACACATGGTACTAGGAAGTACAAAGGAAAAAAATGGAAAAAAATCATTCACAGTAAGATTTGAGAAACCTTATACAAAAATTATCTCATACCTGCCAGATATCTGAATATGCTTCTCAGATATGTGCCTCTCCATTGATTCTAGGACCACGTTAAGAGCTTGAGAGATCTTTTCACAATTGTCATATCGAAAAAGGTGATATAGGTCATTGAGAACCCTCTGCAGAATCTCGGGGCGGTGGATGTAAGCCGCCGCTGCTATCAAGATCTGCTCCTCATTAGCATCGCCAGATATCTGTGTTATTCAAATTTATCTGTTAGAAAACTTCTCAGCTTTGATTTTGTTGGTATCAGAAGAGGCATGACTTGCTCTTTGATCTCATGATATTTGTTTTGCATCATCAAGTTCAAGGATCTGTGATTTGTATACTATCTTAATATTAAGATAAAAAAATTAATGTATAAACCAAAATAATGACTAAAATCATGATTTTTTTGGTATTTCCTTCTTTAAATTATTATTCACTGCAGTACAAACAATATCTTATTTTAAAATGAAAATAAAGGAGCTTTTACATTTTTTTAGCTTTTATGGAAGGGAAATAGTTTTACATCCCCCTGTGTATATTCTATTGATATCGAAAGAAGACAACGTACTATTCGAACGACATTTGAAACGTAATTTCGAATGTTGCAATCGAATTAATAGATTCGCGGCTAAGGCCGCTACACGTGTTATACAATGGAAATATCCGCGGCTTGAGCCGCTATACACGTGGAAAGGACTAAAATTATTGAGAAAACAATTGATATACTTTCATATGGGTAAACAATTTGAATAACAAAGTACCAGTATAGCAGGTATGTCGTGTCGTCGGCAAGCTCCATGCTGAGTTCCATAAAGACCAAGGAACTCAAGAGGATTTTTCATTCTGGGAGTCAATCCAGGGATATCTGACATGGCCTCAGTTCCCTCCTTACTAACCGCCACACCTGTAGCAATTTTTTAGTAAGTTAAATTCATTCAATGCAATTTTAATTTATATCCAAAATCCATATATGAACAATCACATTCAAATCAATATTTTGTAAATATTCATAGGTTTATTCTTTAAGTGAAGTTTTCATATCAAAATTGAGTTTTTTAATCTCAAGAGCTTTTAAGTTTCAGGTTTTACATTTGCCAATCACAGAGTAATACAGTAGAGCATTATTTATCCGAAGCCCGGTCATCTGAAGTGCCAGTTAACCGAAAAAAAGCAAAAAATCTAAAAATGAAGCCACACACTGAACTTAAGTTTAACCGTCGCTGGTGATAGCGGCCCAGCGCTGCCGATGTGACTAAATTCGCATTTGCTTACCGAATTTACGTTCAACGACCTTTTATTAAGCTTCTTATGGATTTTTCCTCAATTTTTTTTACTATCAATAAAAAAATAGTGACTTACTAATAAAAAAAATAATATATTTTTAACCTTATTAAATTAGAGGGATTATTTTTTGGCTATATATTTTTAACCTTATTAAATTAGAGGGATTATTTTTTGGCTACCAGTATCTTGCCCAATACACAATCATCAGCTTATTCTAAAGCTGCATTTACACCGGAGATGCCAAACAGTAGTTGCAGACCACAACAAAACAAAATTTGGGTTTCCAACTGAAGTCCCAGAACGGAATGGCCCTCTTCAGAGGCAGCTTTGCTCTAGGACACATTCCAGGTAACTGGAGCTGCGAGAGGGTCTTCCTTCCTAAAAAGGGCAGGGATCCCACCCAACCAAAGTCTTATGGCCTATTTGCCTGTCTTCCTTTTTGTTGAAGGCCATGGATAAGGTCATCAACCAACATCTTAGAGAAGACATTCTCTCCAAGGTGTCTTTATGGACATCCAGGGAGCCTTCGACAATGTAGAGTACGGATCCATAGAGGAGGCTATAAGACAGAAGCAGGCCCCTTTGGCAACAACCAATTGGATTATGGTTTTACTAAAAAGTAGAGTTGTAACGGCCTTGGCTGGTAACGCTTCAACCACCGTCTGTACAGTGAGAGGCTGCCCCCAGGGAGGTGTACTTTCACTACTGCTGTGGGCTCTAGTGGTTGATAACCTACTCGCCAAAGCAGAGAAAGATACTGTCTATACCTGTCTACTGTGTATACCTGTGCCTATGCGGACGACACTGTCCTAACAGCCCAGGTAACTCACGAGGGCACCATCGAGGCCCTTATCCAGGATGGAGCCAACCTGATCCACAATTGGTGTAATGGTGTGGGCCTAGCCATCAATCCAACCAAGACGGAGATGGTTACCTCTAATAGAAAAAGAAGAAGAATGGCGTTTTCTCCTCCCAAAATAAACGGCGAGGAAGTGCTGAGCAAACACCCAACAAAGTTCCTGGGGGTGCTCCTGGATCGGAAATTGACCTGGAGCAACCACCTGGACTTTGCCTTGTCCAAGGGTTACAGAGCTCTAGGAGCCTGTAGAAGATCCTTCGGTAAAACATGGGGCTTAAGTCCCAAGTTAATCTTCTGGACGTATGACGCCATTGTTAAACCAATGGTGACTTAAGCATCCTTCATCTGGTGGCCTAAGGTAACACACCCACAACCATGGAAAAACTCCAGCAACTGCAAAGGCTTGCCTGTGCAGGGATATGTGGACCAAACAAATCGTGTCCTACGTCGGCCATGGAGGGACTTCTCGGACTTCCTTCATTGGAACTGGAAATTAAAAGAAGAACGGCTACTACAACTCTGAAGACAATCAGCAGGGACAAAATCCTGCCCAGGATTATTGGGTCATGTATTCTTCCTACGTGAACTTCCTGACTTGGGGATGGAGCTAACTATCCTAGATCTAATGGGGGAGGTCCTTTACCTAAACATTCCCTACCAAGTGGACACCAGGGGGGCGGGACCGGTGACTGCAGATAAAATCGGAGTTGGGCAACTCAACCCTGACCTACTACGCTGACAGCTCGCGTATGGGTGGGTGCTCAGGGTGTTAGGTGCCAAAACACATATCTCCCAGTCGCTGTGATCGTGTTTCAGTCAGAAATCCTGGCGATTGAATGCTGCGCCAGAAGACTTCAGGACAGATGGCTGAATGGGGCAAGAATCCTAATTCTGTCTGACAGCCAAGCTGCACTCAAAGCACTGAAATCACATTCAGTGACATCCAAAGTTGCATGGGTCCCGGGACACGAAGGGAAAGAAAAAGCTGAGTCTAGCCAGAAAGGGATCGACGTCCTTACTGGTAGGGCCCAAACCATTTTGTCCAGTCTCTATCTGCCAGGGTCTAGACAAGCTTCGAAACTGGGAGAAGGCCTAGATGAGGGAGTCTCTTCCAGGCATTCGACAGTCAAAATCGCTGATTGAACCATACAGAAGGGAGTGGAAGGAGCTACTTAAGCTCTCTAAAGGGCACAGCTTACTGGTGGCGTTACTGACGGGACATGGGCCACTAAGGAAACACCTCAGGATCATTGGACTCACTCAATCAGACTCCTGCAGATTCTGCGAGGAGGAGACTGAGTCTGCTACTCACTTCTAACTCGAATGCCCAGCATTGAGCCAGAAAAGGCTGAAATTCTTTGGTCAGATCTTCGTGGACACTAAAGAATTTAAACAATTGAGTGTCGCACAACTTCTGGGCTTCCTCAAGGGACTAGAGTTGTGGGACTAGCTTCATTTAGGGTGCTACAAAGATCTTAAGGTCAAGGTATCCAAATTGTAGCTAAACCCTTGCCCTAAGAAAACCAAAAAAAAAGAACTCCTGCTTCCCCTCCTGCCTATGAGAACCAAGACCTGTAATTGATTTCCTGTAGTTAGTACTCTTTTTGCTAATTATTTGTTCAATACCAAAAAACAAGCTTTCAAAATTATTACTTGACATTCTAAAAGTTTTTTATACTACAGTAGAACCTCGATTAACCGTCACCCTCGGGACCGAGACCATGATGGATAACCGAATGGACGGATAACAGAAATAATAATAGCGCCGATACAACTTAGCACATAGACAGTGTTTGGCGTGGCAAAATCGCAATTCACTGCTTTGCATGTTATAACGGCGGCATTGTAAGCCCTAATTATTATCATGATTACTGTGCAGTACTTAATGTGAATTTATTTTAAATGAGAAAAAACAAAACTACGTTGGTTCAAGTAAAAAATACTTTATTAAAATATTTTATTAAGAACACAATGAAATATCAACTGTACATTTACGTAATTTTACTTTCAAAATGGACGTTACCGGTATTTAGTTTTTTAAATAATCCGTCATTTTCCTTTGTTTCTTTCCCCGTCGAGCTTTTCAGGCGGTCATTTTTATAATTTTTCTGAGATGAACCACCAGCGTTTAGTAAATTTATTGTTTATTGTCGAGTCCCAAAACTACCGTTTCCGTTTCTCAGCCATAACAAAAGAGCATTACACACTACGTATAAACAGCAACTGTCAACAATAAAGCACGTAAAACACTAGTAGGCATTGCACTCGAAATCGGCAATAACTTCAGTTCACTGTAGCCACGCACCATACTGAACTGAAATGAAACAGTAGCAGCGGAATGCAGAAGACAGTGTAAGGGATTAACCAGCTGGGTCACTACCCTTGCCGCCAATGACTCACGTACATTACAGGTGTGCAGTACAGTTGTCACTACTCATCATAGACCCTTAACAGTCCAGCTCGGCGCTGACGCGGAAACATAATTTTTTTGTGCTAGAGGGGTGGCGGTTAATCGAGACTGACGGTTAAAAGGGTGACGGTTAATCGAGGTTCTACTGTACCATCACATTTCAATTCTCTCATCAAAGGATCTGAACCGTCTGTAGGCAAATCATTTTATAGGTCACTCCCACGTTAATTTGCTCTAGCCTGCAAAGAAGGTCGAACCCAGTATATTCTTGGTCTTCCATGTTAGGCTAGAATAATACACGCTATTGCAGCAAGAACAACCTCTTCCACACGCAACATTTTACATCCTATCTGATTTTTTAGTTTCAGTTTGCAGGTTATAAACAAACTAGTTTCAAACAAAAATTGCAAACCTCCATCGGCAAGTTCAGTCTGCAATCGAAGTTGGTAATTTATTGTTGGCAACTCCAGTGTACACGCGGCTTAACAGCTATCCATCCTCCAAAATGATACCTTAACGTGATAAGTCACATATTATACAAAAGCGTGGTAAATATATTACCTGTTCCAGCCAAGTTAGTTCCTGAGATATCTAATGACACCAATTCTGGAAGACTCTTGACAATAGATGTTAAAGTTTTATGTTCAATAACAAATGTTCTAATCTTGTCACTACTCTGTGATATATCAAGGTGTCTGGAAAAATATATATCAGAATATTTTAATGGACATTCAAACAAACATATTCTACAATAATTTAAAGGACACCTGTAATTTTATATTGTTCAGGGTTGTACAGTATGTAAATAACCTATTACAGTATTTAGGTAATCTGGAGGAAAAAACTTAATTTTTTACTCTTTTTGCTTGTAAACTTTTACCAAACAAATTCTTTAACTATTTTAATTTAAGATAAAAATTATTTATACATTTTAAAGAATTTCTAAAAGTGAAGAGAGCTATAAGACCTATCCCGGGACCAAGTTTTCATTTCGTTTTGTGGTCCCCAGATACAAAAAACAAGTGTATGTGTGTGTGTATTTGCACAAAAACCCGTGTAAAAAACTCAAATGAACATTGAATCTTGGTACTAACATGTTATGTGCCAAATTTCGTCTTTACAAATTTGTTTACACCCCCTCCAGAGCTAATATGTATCCATGGTAATATAATATTTCAAACCATTGGTCCGAAATAAGCAGACTTCATTGGCTTAAAATTAGAATTATATACAAATAAGTACTGTGAATACTGACTCGCCCCTTTAAACATTTGTTATAAGTTTACAGTATATTTTTATTTATAGTACATGATATACTTTACTACTGATAAGTTTCTACCATACTTAGGCCTAGATGGTAATTACTTATTATTACCAACTAATCTAGAAGCCCCCAGACATCTTACAGACAATTTAGGCCTAAGATACTTCATATTAACACATTAACAGTATAACATGAATGTGCAGAGTTATCAAACTTCTTATAGGCCTACTTAGGCTATAATAAACTTCCTAGAGGCATCGGTCCACCCTACCTTCGGGTAGACCGATACTTCTAGGTGTCAAATGAGGCAACTCAACCTTACTTAACCCTAGAACTGGCAAGCTTTTTACTCTTAACTGTAACATAAAAATAATTACTAATATCTTCTTGAAATATCAAAGTTTAAACAAAAAAAGCTTAAAACATGCCCCCCCCCTTATAACCACTAACCACAAAAGCAAAACAGGTGTCCACTGCAATCCCAATTAAGCCTACAAATGCCGTCAACTTCCACCCAAGCCGGTCACCGTTTATTTAAGGTGGGCCCTCCACTCCGCTACACCACACATTTGCAAGCCAAATTGGGATTGCTCATGGTCGGGATTCGAACCCTAGCACTTCCGAGTGGCTAGAACGTTACGCTCATCAGCGTAGCGCGTTAGCCGCCTCGGCCATCTAGTGCCTAGTAGAAGAAAGCGCTTACATGGTTATAAACCTGCCCGGTGGCAGGCTCGTGTACTACAAAAGCAGTTTCGGTTGTTGGCCCCCAGAGGGAAACACGGTCGCGTAGGCGATAGTGTCTAACAAATCCACTAAGCTGACGACAGATGCCTCCACCTGCCAATTCTTATTGAATATGTAAATGCGTCGTAAATTACGACTTTGCCACTTCTAGGGTTAAACCTTCCATGGTCATGATTCTTATAATACAGTTGAATTATTAAGATCAAATAAGGTTTTAAACTAAGGCGATTTATTTTACTATATGTTTAATTAATGCTTGTTAATGCTAGTCATGTAATGCTACTTCTGCATGCAATTACATTAACTGGGTTATTTTGGTATTCAGTAATTTCTTTCATAGACCTTTTAATTTTAATTTTGAATAAGTTAATTACTGTTTGTAAATAAATAACTTCTTATTATATAATAATTTAGGTATAACTTAAGCACACATTGTGATGACAAAATGCAGAACAATAGTCTGTAAGATACCAATTGACATGTTTATGCATGCAAACATGTAAATTATAACAAATAAACATCTTATCTCATCTTAAGGGTGAGAGATGACACCAACACTTACTTCAACTTCTTTAGGTGAAAAATTGCTTCCAAACCGTTTTGAACTTTCACTACATTGTGAAGTACAAGAGATACAAGATTAGTTAATGACTTCAAAAAAGAAAAATCTTCAATGTCAATGAATCCAGACAGATCAAGATGTGTCAGGTTGGGTAGACCCTGAAATAATGTTTTGATATAAAGATGATCCTTTACTCCAGGCATCAAATTCCTTAGGATTAACCTCTTTAGTTTGGGAGCTTTGATGATTACTCCCTCATGTGAAGATGAGTTGGTATCAGTGTGCAAGTTACTTTGTAGCAATTTAACTTCAACTCCAATTGATAGGGAAGATAAGTTGTCGGCATGTTCATTAAGGGTAGATAATGATTTCTCTGTTATGTTACTACATTTCTCCAGATCTAATTCAATTAAGTTGTGCTTTAGAAGTATTGCTAGGCCCTCATCAGTAACACTTGAATTTCTTAGACATACTCTCTTCAGACTTGTAACACTAACATTGCTAAATAAACTAATGAATCGATCATCTAATACACCAACATTTTGATTATAGAAATAGACCAACTTTTCACAGAGTTCCCTAGGTAAAGCAAGTCCAGGATAAAGTTCGTAGCATTGAGTTGACCTGTTTATGCGAGAAATAGTGGACAGGTGCCTTACTATTAATAAATAGCTCTGAACTAGAAGACTGTCAGGCGCGTTATCACTATTGCAAGGAGGCATTTTGAATTACCTCACACAAAACTTTGCAATAGTAATGAGGGTTTAATCATTAGAATTTAAATTGTAAAACTCATTTTGTGAATGGATATTCAGTTTGAGCTTTTAGTACAAGGTCACACATAAAAACCATTATGACACTTAGCACAGTGTTTATGATTTGATCATAAATAACTATATAACTTTAAGTCTGCTTGTACAACGCTCAAAATTATTGTCACAGCACATTTAATAAAAAATCAACTAACACTAATCACTGCCCTATGTCACAAAATATACTTCTGAGGCCTGAAAGATATTGCACAAGTTTCAAGTTGGGTCCCACAAATCACAAAAAACCTTTCAAACAATCAATTCTTACTGGAAATTTTTAAAGATTTAATAGCTGATTGATTGGTAATAATTACTAATAGCTGACATAAATCACTTTAAGGTTCTAAAAATATTGAATTATTTTCATAATGCAGTACACTTAACAGATGGTTGCTTAGTTGACCGTCGACACATCTAGATATCTGTTTTCTGTGTCTGTTTCACGTAAAAAGCAAAGAGGTAGTCGATAAAAATCCATAGTCCAACACGTACTACATTAAATTACGGTGCTAACCAGCATCGTAATAGATAAAAATGAAACGCGTGCAAAATACATAGCTAAAATTCTGGCTAAAACTCTCAATGGCTCCATCGACTGTCCTGAATTACTAAAGATGACCCCTTTACATTGTACTGGCCGCACAAGATCTGTAGATAATTTTGTGTTTAGAAGGTGCATTACTCCACGCTGTACCAACAATGAAGTACAATACGCTGACTTCTACAAGTTGGAAATGGAAATGAAGTGGGAACAGTCCTTGGCTGAAGAGGGCATAGTCCTATAACAGCCGCAGTGGGCCTCAGCCCATACTGAAACCTCAGGTCCTGCTCTATCCTGAAATGAAGTGGGAACAGCTGTGATCGCTGTGGATCCTCATATGTGATGTGGATGGAATGAAACGGCAAAACGGAGACTTCTTCTTCTCTCTGTTGCCCCCCTCCAATAGCGGAGAAAGAAAAGGAAAAGTCATGAGCGGTACAGAATGGACTTGGCTGTTGTTAGCATAAATGTTATATATTTGCTATTTCTCTGTTATTCTTCTATTTTTTTCGTTTCTCATGGTAACAAACCTACTTACTATTTCCCTATGTTGTTTTAAAGGAAAATAAGCAAATTAGTTATCTAGCTTAATGACTACATGGGTAGTTGTAATCCTATTACAAGTATTTTCTTTTTATATATAAATTATTGACACGAACAATCCAGGATTTTTTTCTTTGTTTGAAATTCATTATTGGTGTTGGTGGATTTATCATATTTAGATTTTTACTACGGACATTTTCCATCACGATTTTATGTAAAACAGCGTTTCACGACGTTTTGGGATCTTAAATCTTATCCCATCTTCAGGTGAACTAATATCTAAAATATAATACAAAACTAGCAGTAAGCCCGTCCTTTGTACTGGTTGTAGAATTCAGTTAAAAGAAGAAAGATATTATTATCATACCAAAATGTAAACTCGAAATCTTAAACAAATCAATACAAAGAAAATAAATCAATACCTAGCTTTATTATTTAGCATTACTTTGCAATTAAATAGATTAGAACATTTATACCTTTATTATAATTAGTTATACGTTAAAATGACTTTTTAATATCATATGATTTCGAAAAGGGTTTAAAATAAATGACCAATATAAACTAACTAATATTGATTTGACAGCTGTTTGTTTTTATCTATAATATTATAGAGAAGAGGTGGTTTCTGTATGTTTGTTTGTTGTGGCAAGTAAATGCGAAAAATACTAAACCGACCGGTTTGAAATTTTAAAGAAAATCTTAAACTCATGCAACACATAGGCATATTATAGTTCCCTTAAAATCCCCTCGGGCTACGCCCCATGAACGTCCTAAATTTCAATGTTTACCTTTTCAAAGAATGAAAACATAAAATTACTTGAATGTCAACAGCTGTGAACACTAAAATTTTACAGTTCGGGAAGAAGGAGAAGAAAGAGCTGCCGTGACCGTCCTAGGTTTCAATGTTTACATTTTCTAATGCCAACATCCGTTTTTACGTGTCAGCTGTTTGTATGTTGTGAAAATGAAGTTTACTTTTTTAGTGCACGATTTTTTCTTAAAACGTTGATATGTTTCACTGACATTGTGCTGCTTAAGGGTAATAGAACATTTTATCAAGATTCTTTTCATTCCAAGTATAATATTTGACATTTTTCTCCTGTTAATTCTGTTTTAATTATAATAATGTCTTTCTAACCTGTTCAATCTTTGTTTGTTTGTTTACTTTGTTTATATTTTGGCATCATTCCCAAATGGATAGCACACAGGTGTCTCGAAGTGATATGGACATTCCCAACGAACACATCGCTAATGACCATAGCTATAGCAGAAATTTAACTCATTCATCTTGCTTGGACAATAACGTGCTTAGCCAATCTGTAAAGGCCTGGAAACTGTTTGTCTATAGCACTCAAAAGAGAGGGTTGAGTACTAGATTGTCTCTAGGTTGAGTCACCCAAAAATCAAAAAAATCCCGTCAAAACGTAAATGAGTTTACGTTGAAAACCCGAAATAGTTTCGATCCACTTAATGCATCGACTGTGTCTGCAGATGAAACCACCCCATCCCGGGTGGTTTTAATATTCCTTTAAAAACACTGGAAGATGTAGATAACTGTTTGGAATGTTTTACGCAAGCCATACAGCAATCGGCTTGGCTTACTACTCCAAAACCGACCGCTAAACAGTATCAAAAAATCAACTACCGTATTTGCATAAAAAAGAAAATAGCAGAAAGAAGGCGCCAAAGAAGAGTATGGCAAAACTTCAGGAGTCCAGTGGATAAAACAAACTTTAATAGAGCTTCACGCAACTTATCGGCAATGTTACTCAAGATTAAAAATGATTGGTTTTATGAGTATACCTAAAACTTGACGCCAAATGAATCAACAAACTATACTCTTTATGGAAAGCTGCGAGAATTTCAAGCAACCTAAAACTCCGATTCCTCCAATTTTGAAACCAGACGGCCAATGGGCGAAGAGCAGTCAAGAGAAGCGTGATGTGTTTTCAAATCACTTTAAAGACGTATTTAAACCTAACAACACAGGAGTCGACATCAGTGATGAAGTAAACGTACTTCTTGAAGCCCCAACACAAATAATGGACCTCCCAATCCAACCTGCGTTACTAATAATGAACTAAGATCTGTCGTCCAGAAGGAGCTCCACGAAAGAAAATCTCCTGGCTATGATTTGATAACAGGTAAAATCCTCAAAGAGCTTCCTGGTAGAGCATTTTTTATGTTGACATTGATATTCAACGCCGTTTTACGATTGGAATACTTTCCGAGTCAGTGGAAAATATCTCAGATTGTCGTGGTTACTAAGCCTGGCAAACCTCCTCATGAAGTGTCATCTTTACAGACCTATAAGTCTTCTTCCGGTTATCTCTAAGGTATTTGAAAAACTATTACTAAAGCGTTTACTGTCTATAATCAGTGATAACAATTTAATTCCGAGCCACCAGTTTGGGTTCAGAAGAGAACACTCAACGGTTGAACAAGTGCACAGAGTAGCGAATGTAATCAAACAAGACTTGGAAAAGAAACAATTTTGCTCGGCTACTTTCTTGGATATAAGTCAGGCATTTGATAAAGTATGGCACGATGGTCTACTTTATAAAATAAAATCTTTGCTCCCTCACCCTTTCTACAACCTCTTTAAATCATATTTAAATGGTAGGTTTTTTCAAATAAAATTTCAGGATGCACGTTCTAGCTTCTGTAGGATTGAATCTGGAGTTCCTCAAGGAAGTGTTCTTGGACCTGTATTATATATACTGTACACAGCAGATCTTCCAGTAAACCCAAGAGTGGTCGTTGCTACTTTTGCAGATGATACAGCAATATTGGCATCACATCAAAACGCTATTTCTGCCGCCCAAATTCTTCAACAAACCTTAAACACTATATCAGACTGGCTCAAGAGATGGATAATCAAAGTTAACGAAGGAAAGTCAGCCCATTTAACTTTCACACTAAGGCGCGAGGTCTGTCCTCAAGTCTTTTTAAACAATGCTGCAATCCCTCAAGTAGAAGTTTTGAAATACCTGGGTATCCACCTGGACAGTCGACTTACCTGGCATCATCATATTTGGAATAAAAGACTGAATTTAAATTTAAAAACTAAAAAAATTAAATTGGCTCATCGGAAAATACTCAAAATTATCAGTTGAAAACAAAATTTTATATATAAAACAATATTGAAACCAACATGGACATATGGCATCCAGCTTTGGGGAACCGCTTCCAACACTAATATTGACATAATTTAAAGATACCAGTCAAAAACTATTAGGAATATTGTTCAAGCCCCTTGGTATGTTTCAAATCAAGTTATTCATCGTGATCTCAAAATTCCTTTTGTTCGTGAAGAAATCTCAAAATTCAGTGATAAGTATGAAAAAAACTCAACAACCATCCAAACTACTTAGCTGTGAACCTTTTGGACAACAGTGAGACGGTATACCGACTGAAGAGGCACGATTTTACAAATCTAAGTGATCGATTCAAATAGTTATATCTAAATTATAATATTGTTAGTTCATTCAATGGTTTGTCACGAACAACTAATGTCAATTTCGTATTTTATCTCATTTACTTACATTGTTATACATTGTTATAATTTGATGTAACAGATTGTAAATAAATATACTGGTTATAAAAAAAAATCCGTTTGTACATTGATTATGAATAGAAGAGTTCTTCTATCATCTATGGTTTGTACTATATTTTGACAGTTCGGGAAGAAGAAGAAATAAAGTAAATTTTTCAGATAAACTGCTGGATCGAAATTAGTGAATTATTTGAAATAGTGGATTGGTAGATTTTAAATTTTTCCGACGTCTGTCTCTATTACATTAATCCTTATCCTCTCACAATATTCGATGTTACTTTGAAATGTTGTAGACACTCGTGTTTTGTCATTTTGTAAACAATGAAGAATTAATTAACAATAACTTAAATGTATCAGTAGAGCCTACACCTTTCAGCCTTTTTAACCCGTGCGAAGAACGGGTACTTTGGCTAGTTTCTATTAAATCTTGAAACTACAAATACAGCTGTTTATTACCAGTAGGTTATTCATGGAAAACTGAATCAAAATGCGAGTAATATCGCGTAAAAGTGGGTTTTTAAATGTTCGTTATTTACTTTTCAAGGGACGGCGGGCGATTTCAAGCATTTACAAACCTTCTCTGGAATGTAGAGAATACATGAAATAAGTTTCATTGTAATCAGTTCTCCCGTTCTTTCGGAGAAGACGGCGTAAAATGCCTCCTGGAGCGTCACAGACAAACCGACAAACAGACAAAAACTGAGATAAGACCGGTTTCGGCTTCTCTAACGCACGAAAAGTAAAAATAACTAAAAAAATTAGTAATTCTGAGCAATGTACAGACAAAACTATAATTTTATTTATATAGATTACAGTATACAGACATGGATACTAAGCATGCATGCCTGCTGCAACGAGAACATTTTATGATTTGTTTGTATCATTCTTTAAGTATATAGCCTAGTTCATCCCAAAAACCTAGTGAAAGGTAAAAAATGTAAATTAAACTCCAACGATTTTGATTAAAATTTAATGGTTTATGCTTGCTTGTGTTAATGTGTTAATTGTGTTAATGCTTGGGGTCCCAAATAGTATGACACCTCCTACATGACTGTAAAATTGTTGTTCAAATGTCAAAGGTAATTTTTTCCTATAAACTTATTTTAAAGTCATTCATAAATAATATGTGACTATCTCCATTAAAATCAGTTACAACAGCTTAAAGAATTAGTGATTTGAATCATTAGTCTAAAAAAAACGATTCCAGAGGAAAACTGAATTTGTCAGTGAAAAATTAAATGTACTGTCCGTGTGCCCAATGTCATTCTTACGGAGATCAAAGAAAAATTTATCTTCTTTATTTCTCAGCCGTTTCTCACGATACTAGATATACCACACAGCGTAACCTAATAAAACCAACGCAAAATACAAAAAGATAATTTATTTTCATAAAATAAATCACATATTGTATACTGCAAGTTGCTGTTAACAAAGAATATAGTACTACTAAAATGTTTTCTACTTACTGTAGTATTAATTCTTTTTCAGAATAATGATAGAGCTTTATCCCAATGTTATTACTTTGCCAGGGTGGGATGATTAGCCTCTAACCCTAAATCTATGATGTACATTTTCTTAGATTATATCTGATTATACATAGATTAGATTAGATTACCATTTGATATGAATATATTCAGAACCAGAAACTATTTCTATTTTTTATGGTGTCCATTTTTTAATTTAAAAATACTCTTTCACTGTCTATTAGTTCACTTCCATAATAGAATATTTCTAGACCACAAACAGAAAACATAAAGATCATATTACCAGAAAGGAACGGATTATTATCCGTTCATCAATTATATTACGTTCTTTTTATATTTTAACTTCACATTCTCCATTCACTTCAGTTGAGTATTGAATTGAATCGAACCGTTCATACTGTCTGAATGTCTTATAATGGCGTCTCTTGGTCCATCAGCGGTAGCTATTCGTGACTGAGAAAACCTATTTTGGTTTAATATTTTTGAGGCATCGCTGGTCTTAACTGATCACAAGAAAATTTAAGTTTCTTAGTGTTGTGAGCATTTTCAATGTTTATATTCGCTATAAATTAAGTATCCGTGGTTGGAAGGTTAGTGTGCTGCCGCGGCTTTAACATGACTCAGTTTTTACCACCGAACTTGCTGGCGCTTTTCGCACCTCGAGATCCTATACCATATCTTCCTCCAGTAGCAAAGCTTCCTCACGAAAAGAAAACCAAGGGCTATGTTGGCATTGCAGATTTTCTTGGCTTATTTGAGGTGAGTAAATAATGCATATGAAAAATTATTAACTAATAATTATATTAGGCCTACTAGTTAATTATTAATAAATCTACTAGGGGAATCCTAGAATTAAGGACCAGGGCCTTGCCCTAGTTCCAGGATTGATTTGAGATGTAACTGATCCCTATATAGGCTACATTTGGGATTCTGTTGGTGGTATGTTATAGCCAGTATATCAGTAACTGCGGAATCCCAAACATATTTTTTAGATGTAGGCCTACTTCTTCTTTACACAGCTGTTCACAATGCAACTCCGTACCTGATTGGCGCATGTGTTCCATTATTTTAGGTCCAAACTGTGTATTTAGACCAATTAACTAAGCGTCTTATCATAGTTGATTAGATTTGTCCACCACATGTTTTGCATGAATGCCTGAATGGTATCAAGGGTTCCTGCTGGGACGTTCCATCCATTGCTACGTACTTATCATTAGAAATGTAAACACACATTGACACATGTAAACGAACAATGATAAACCAGTGCTATCCGTAGGCTTACTTTTTATGCGGTCGTGGTCATTGCAGGAGATGAACTCAAATCGATGTTCGAAAAGTAGTCATCACCGAAAAGCCATTATAAGGAGTCAGACGGAAAGAATTGAGAGTATTGTGATATAACTTACTGTGAGTGTAGCTAGACATCACCCTAGATGCTATCTGAGGGAACAGTGTATTGCTACATTCGCATACTTCATGTTTATGAGACAATGACACAACTTTGCATTGGCTAACAGAATGTACTTGTTATGTCAAAAGACAATAACTGAACTCCTATGTTTTAAAAAGTTATTGTGTGTAATTAACATTGTGTACGTAGTACTTTATAATCAACACGTTCGCTCCGATGTGTCCACCGGTGGCGCATAAATTAAATTTAAGTCAAAAGCAAGTACGTGTTCAAATTACAATAGGCTTTTCAAAAAAACTAATGTTTGTTTATAATAATAATAAGATATCATTAATTAATTATCAACAGTACTATTTTGGTACTGTTTTAGTAACAGTTTAAGATATTAATTACGCTAATTAAACCGTGTGCCACCCGTGGTACACGTCGACCTGTCATCATGTCAATATAACTCGGGGTCGACGTGTACCACCAGTGGCCATGCTACGTACTAAAAAAGAACAAGTAATCCTTGAACTACAGTGAAGAAAGACTTTTTAGTTCAGTTTTATATATATAAAACAGTTTTTTATTGTAGGCTAGTAAAAATAAGTAATTCTATGCACTGCAGTAAAGAAAGACTTTTTTCTTATATTTTTCATATATATGAAATGTTTTTATTGTAATAAAAACCAGTAAATCCTTAACTAAAAGACTGAATTCTAACTGTAAAGACTGAATTTCAAGTTAGTATTTTCATATATAAAATGTTTTTATTGTCATAAATAAAAAAAATTTTTATAACTTGGTGTTTTATTTGTACTGTAACCTAAATTTGGTTCATGTACCACCGGTGGACACATTTTGTGTGCCTTCTAAAACCACGAGTACATGGTTAAACCATTAAAAAAGACTCCGGAATGCCAATTTATATCGTGAAATCGCCATGGTAACGATGTCCACCGGTGGCGCACGTCGTAGTCATGAGAATCACTGGGTGTACCACCGGTAGTACATGTCGGGGTTTCCAAAAACTTCAAAAATCGGGGAAATAATTATCGGAGCGAACGTTTTAATGATATAATGCTTTAGATTGAAGTGATATAATTCAGATTACATTGTTTCGTTTTTAATTTAAACTCAGTAACATTTTCCCCATCAGGTAGTTCGGATTAGTTGGACATTCAGATTACCGGGGTTTGTATTACCAGGACTCTGGTGTAACCTATATTGAAACTGAAAGAATAATGTTCCATTTTTTTATTCAGGACCCCAAAGATACTCCTCCTCCAACTCGTGTTGAAACCAGAGAAGAGAGGTTGGAAAGAAGACGAAGAGAAAGAGCTGAACAGGTGGCTTACAAGCTTGAACAAGAGATAGCTGTGTGTAAGTATTAACAACATTGTGTTAGTGGAGTAAGACATCTTCAAGGATTTCATGACAATAGATTGGTGTTAAGTAATTTAGGAACAACTTGAATACAACTTATAATTATAAAAAAAAACTTGCCATCTAATTGAAAATAGGTGAATCCCAGGATGTTAGTACAGTGGAACTTGGTTATAACGTCATTGAAGGGACCACACAATTAATGACGCTATATCAGAGTGACGCTATATAAGAGGATACATAATTTTAATTTAAAACCGAGGAAAAATAGGGAAACACATTTTTTACATGAAATTAAGACATTTAATGATGGTAATTTGAAATACACCGTAAGTTTATGTTTATGACTGACTGAACTACTCTACTATATAAAAAATCGAATTTGAAAATATTGCAATGAAGTTCGGCTTGGTGAATTCAACTGTTGGTTCGATTTTAAAAAACAAGCCCGAACACACGTCTGCTATCTTACGTCCCTCTTCACACGCTCTTATAACTCACACCTTTTCTTCAGCAAAACCTTTCTCTTAACACTTGCCATTATTTTTCAATACTGTATTCGTAAATTAAAATAATGAAAAACAAACTCTTAAAGACATACACTGAACTAACGATATCTGCAAGAATTGTAGGTACGTACGAACGGCATCGCAGTGCTTTGACGCAACGTGAGTCACTGACACTGACCTTGATGACGGCGACAGCAGATATTGGGTAGGGGGAGGGGGTTGGGGCGGTTAGCGGTAAGACAGCAATAAAATGCGGTTTCTAAAAATAGAATGTAGCTAAACAATAGCCGCAGCCCTCACGTTGCACCACCGACCGAACTTTCTCTATTTAGCTATATGTTGCCTTCATCTCGGCCCGATTTTCTTGACGTTATATACGAGGTTTTAGAATTTACTGACGATATATCCGAGGTTTTTTCCTATGTAAATACATATAGTTTGGCGGGACCTAAAAATAAATGACGTTATATCCGAGTTGACGTTAAAGCCGAGGCCGCATTATCTGAATTAAAAATTATAGATAGAGAAAGGGAGAAAATAAGTCAAACATTAAATGCTCTCGTGGAGAAAGAAATGTACAATAAAGTGATGTAGCTCATTCCTTTCCCGTATGTAATTTATTACCGTATTAGAAACCCAAAAATGAATTTAGCTTCATTCCATGCTAGATATGCACTCAGCAATTTTCTTCTGAACTTTGAAAATATTTTTAAATCTAAGTATTTATGAGGTTAAGAAGACAAGATATATATCAAGGATACAACCTCCTGGTCAAACTGGTGTAAAGCATTTCTTACTTCGGTGATTTTTTTTTAATTGATAATATACCAATAAATGATCGTTGTTGTTTAGTAATTAACATTGAAGGAACAATTTTTAGCGACTAGTCATAAGTAGGTTACCTACCAGTCCTAGGGTTTACAAATTTTATTTAATTAGGCTCTAGTTAAATTTATTAATATAATTAAATACAGGTTTAGTCCCTAACAAAATCTTTTAAAAAACTAAATAATTTTGGAAAATTAATCTTCTAGTCTTAATAAGAAACGAAGCTATATAGGCCTATATCATAAAATAAATTTTACTAATTAAAAACAAGTTTAACAAATTTGACTTATTACTTAGTTATATAAAATTTATAAAATTGTTATTTATGTCATTCACTAAATGACTTATCATTGGGTTAAAAACAATGTTTATTGATTTATTTTTATTACAATGTTGTTTTGTTTTAGGGGATCCACACAACAATGGCACTGCTACTCTAGATCCCTTCAAGACATTATTTGTTGCTAGAATAGTAAGTTATAGCCTGTAACATCTCATACTTAATTAATACTTTACTCTGAATATATAATTAATCATATTATGCAATAGCTTGCATCTTTGTCATTAGTGGTATTACAGTGAAAATTCTCACTATAGTAGTTTAAAAGTAATTTGTTACAGTTGAATTTGTTAATGAAAGAAAATGGTTTTGTTTTTAGAACTATGACACATCTGAATCCAAACTTCGCAGAGAATTTGAGATGTATGGTCCAATCAAAAAGGTAAATATACTTTTTACAGGTAATAGACTTGTATGTCACATCTAATCATTAAAACCAACAATGTAAGGTTAAGGTTAAGATGATGCGCCACAATCATCTTACATTCAATTCTCATTCATACTTGGCTTAAAATACCTACCTTGTGGTATGGTCGCCATTTCAAATAATCTAATCTAATCTAAAGGATGGGTAATGGTTTCATTGGCCATTTGTTTTTCCATTTCTTCGTCTGCCTCTCCCCCTTACCTTTGTCAGGTGAATCTACTTGTTCTGTTTTGGCTCATACTGTAAAATAATATCCCGGTTTGATTGAAAATCTTTCTAAATAATAATTATTAATTAACAAATTATTTTTCTTCACTTTCAATAAAATAAATTCATATATCAATCGTAGAAATTAAAAAATCATAAGTGGTCAGGACCAGTGCAACCATGCGACCAGGGTATTTATGCCGACTATGGTTTATGCTCAGAAGAAAAATGCTAAAAGGGACAATATGAAATTAAGTTAACACATTTTATTAAGATTTAATCATCCATACGGTCCCTACAGTTTATTAAGTGCAAAAAATCTCAATCTTCTTTAAATTAAATAAAAATTATAAATACCCAGGACATGGGTATTTATGGTGATTAATCCCAGAAGTAAAATGCTAGTAGTGACCATATGAAATTTTGTTTAACACATTTTATATCATCATTTTACTATCCTTAGAGGGTAATAATTGCAAAAAAATTTCAATCTTCTGTAACTTTAATAAAAATTATAAATACCCAGGTTTTGGGTATTTACCAGGGCCTGGGGTAAATACCCAATTTATATTTACCTACCCACAGGGTATTTACCCGACCCACATCACTACACATGTCAAAAATCCCTCTGGCATAGAAAATAAAAAAAAACTCATCAAGATATATAATCAAATGATCAAATATCAAGATTTTTCTGTACATTTTGGAGTATTACAAGTTGCTAATGCTACAATGAAACTAAATCTGTAGGCCAAGGGGAAAAGTGATTGTCATCTACAGTTTTATAAAATATTTGTTTGTGTTTTCAGATTGTTATGATCCACAACACAGTGAATGGGAAGCCAAGGGGCTATGCATTTGTTGAGTATGAACATGAACGAGACATGCACTGTGAGTACACACCAACAGATCAAGTTTCATTTTGCGAGTGGGGGGAAAGTTTTTATCACTTTTGCTTAGCTAATATTTTGGTTTTCTTGTTCTGGGTCCAGTTTGTGGGAGGAGGAGACACCTAAATCTCTGTCAATTGTCTGAAACCATTCCTGGCTAAATAGGTTTGTATGTCTGGTAAGACCCAACATACAAATTCTTTTTCAGAAGGTTAAACAATACTGGGGGATGGGATTTTCCGTTATCGCTTTTTTAAAGAAGTGTATATTTTTAAAGGGTACATTTAAAGAAGGGGTTTTTTCAATAAAAAAATTATAAAAGTTAACTAAACTTAGTACAAACAATATCAAAATTTATGATGATTTTTTGGAAACGTTTCGGCCTTAACCAAAATAAACTTTATGAAATTGCTATTGGCAGTAAAACGATCAGCGATTATCCTCAAAAATCATTTATATAGTTAAGAAACAATATTTGTAAAAGTATTCTTTGTTTTTAAGTAACCTACAATGGTAGGAAGATGTAAATAATAAATAAACTTTCTCTCGCAGAATTTTTTTTAGAAGATTTAAAACCAACACATTGGAATTTAAAAAATCCAAATATTGGTTTTCTCCCATAGAATTACCATTTAACCATTTACAAACAGTAAATCTTAAAGTGAAATAATCGAGGTTCCCTTAATCAAATCGTACCTTTTTTGTGTGTGTGATGTTTTAAAAATTACTATAAATTTGTTTTTGATAAAAAAATATTTAACTTTTTTTCTGAAGGAACAAGTCTCTTGTTTAAGGCATTGAGTACCCATTTTAGGTAATATTGCCTTCCTGGGAAAGTAAAAAAATGCATTCCAAATTCAAGTAAGGCGAAATAATATTTACTTACACATTTGATATAAAAACAACATATTTGAGAGTGCTGATTGATTTGTGGCTATTCTTTAAGTACACGATGTCGGCTATGATTGTATTATAGATTGTAGATTGTCTACAGTTCCAGCCGCACTCAATAATTTCAAAATATTACCAGTGTATTGTTTGTCATTTCGTTTATATTTGAGAATTATTGAAGTATTGTCACCAAAGTACTATGTAAGGAATCATCAAACTAACTTTGACCCTAGGGTTGAAGGGGATTTTGTGACTGAATGTGAGAAGATTAAAATAGTGGAAATAATTATAACAAACCTCGGTACTTGTGACAATACTATGACATACCTTCCAAATCTTTCTGCTATAGTGTTTAAAATATTACCTGTTGAAATAAAAATTCAGCTTTAAAAATATTAGGCCTACATATAAATTCTGTAACCAAAACTAGTGTGTATATTTTCAAAAATGTTTTACCGTACCAAAGTTAAAATCCCATTAGTTTTAGTGATAAAATAATCATTGTCAATATAATTTTAAACTAACATATAGGTAGATTTATAACTCTTAAGTGAGTACCATTAAAAGCCATGGTGGCGATTGATAACAATTATACTTTGTATGTCATTATCCCTAAGGATTTAGTATAAAGTAGAAATTATAACCTACATGTAAAACCGCCTAATTTTGTTTATGAGTCATTTTGTATTAATAAAAAGAAGAAATACATAACATAAGTTAAAGAAAAGACAAGAACAAATAGAAAGGAAGGATGCATATTCAAGATTTCATCCAGAGATTCCATGATGAGTAATCAAAGAAAAGGTGTTAGTATGTGTGAGGCAAAGGGTACCTTAGTTACACAAGTACTATTGACATTTAATTTTTGTAAACAGAAATGTTAACAATATAATAGGTTTAGTATAGTTTCACAACTAAGATACTATATCTGAATTTTGTTGAAGGTGACCTGTTTGAGAATTTTCCGAGTACATATAACGCTATGTATTTTAACTACACTCAAATTACGTTAATATTTCTTGAAATCATAGGATTGAAACGTTTAAAACAACTGACTGGTCTATGGAAAGTATTTTAAGTTTTTAAGTGTTTCGTGATAGGTAATCTTAACTTTAAAACTAATATTCATTGTTAGTGGTTAGTTATTAAAATTGTCGTTAAGTTAAACACATAAAGCTGCAATATTTGCATAGTTAAGTTTCAGTCATTTTTAAAGAAAAGTAAGCAGTTGAATATGCCCAGTGTAATGGGAATGAAAACTTAAAGAGTAAGTTTAATATATGTAGGCCTAAGTTAATTGGTTCTAAGTACATTGGTATTTTGGTTTTAAGACCTAAGGTAGGTTCAAAGTTGTTGTATGATTTGCACACCTAAGATCAAGATGGGTGCTAGAATGAGATCAAAGGCTTGTTAGTGATGCATAAATTATAGGTTATATTAAAAATATGTGTATATGCTAATGTACATTCAAATTAGTTTTTTACTGATGTAAAAAACATTAAAAAACACAGTACCCTTTTTAAAAAAATTTATTTAACTGACATGTTTTGTACCATAATGACATTTTTATAAGTTCACTTAACCTAATATATTAAAATTATTATTAAATGTAAATAAATGTTTGATATCTTTATAAGCAGCTGATTTTCATGTAGTCTTGGGGTGTAGTTGTATGATTTTTTCAAATATGATATTTTTTGTGTGTGTTTGGATTTTATTAATCAAACTGTTGAGTTGTGTTTTGTAGTTTTTGTAAATGTGTAATTCTTCTTTTACGTATAATTTAGTGTTCTTTGTTCCAAATTCAATTATATCAAGGTCTTATTCCAAACTTTTAAAATTGTGATGGTTCTTTATCATGTGTTCAGCTACATTTGATTTCATGCTTGTGTAGTTATTTGAATTAAATGCTTGTACATGTTCTTTGTATCTGGTTGTGAATGTTCAGCTGGTTTGTCTAATATAAAACATTAAACCCTTGACTTTATCACTAAAAAAATAAACAGAACCACTAACACTACCAATCATTTTGACAAATCATGAATATACCAAATAAACTGCCCACAATGTGACATGTTTTATATTGGACAAACCGGCTGAACATTCACAACCAGATACAAAGAACATGTACAAGCTTTTAATTCAAAAAACTACACAAGCATGAAATCAAATGTAGCTGAACACATGATAAAGAACCATCACAATTTTAAAAGTTTGGAATAAGACCTTGATATAATTGAATTTGGAACAAAGAACACTAAATTATACGTAAAAGAAGAATTACACATTTACAAAAACTACAAAACACAACTCAACAGATTGATTAATAAAATGCAAACACACCACAAAAAATATCATATTTGTAAAAATCATACAACTAACTACAACACCCCAAAATCAGCTGCTGATAAAGATATCAAACATTTATTTACATTTAATAATAATTTAATATATTATTTTAAGTGAACTTATGAAAATGTTCTTATAGTACGAAACATGTCAGTTAAATAAATTTAAAAAAGGGTACTGTGTTTTTTAAATGTTTTTTACATTAGTAACAAACATATACTGTATCGTTTCCAAAACAAATATTATTTTTTTTAAGTTGTAAGTTATCCCTATCCATAATAGAATATAGTAAAGGTGAAGGTTGTTAAATATTTGATTAAAGAAAGCATGAGATTTTATTTACCAAAAATGCTGTAAATAAGAGTGAATAAAAGGTAGTTGTCATTCATGAAATTTGTGTTAGTATTGGTGTTAAGTTATCTATTGAATTTTTAGTTTTGGTTAACACAGCTGTAATAATAGTTAATATGAGGGTCATCCACAAAGAAACCTCAGTTTTGGAATAAAAAATAAATCAGTTGAGATACACAACTTGTATTATATACATCTGAAAGCTATAGATTGTTTTACATATTCACCAAACAAATTTCAGCACTTATTTATGTTAACTCTTAACAGTTTTTAAAATTTTGTCTTTAAAAAATCTGCTACCTGAGAACATAGCAAACCTGTCACAGCAAATTGAAAGTCTTCATCAATAGCAAACCTCTTGAGATTCAAGACACCGCTTCATGAACGGGAAAATATGGAAAACACATTGGGGGTGGTCAAAAACATCCTATTTGAATATTTTCAAAAGTTCAGTTTGATCTGTGCAAGGGCGGGCGTTGTCATGGACGAACACAACACCACTCCGGTCTTCATCTTGCATGTTTGTTCTCTGATTAAAAAAAAGAACCTATTGACGGACTACACCTCTGCTCATAATGTTTGGGCCATACATTGCACTCAATTCACAATAAATTTCAGCTGCTGTGTATATTTTTACTACAAAAATCCTATAACACCTAACATTTCACACTTGGAGGGATTTTCTATTGCAGCGCTCATGTTTTTAGGTATATCTCAGGAATGCTCTACATTATTCTCTCTTGCATGGCTAGTGCGTCCTGAACGGCTGCGCTCACCGATTTGAGGATGGTAGGGCTACTCTCACCACCTGTCGCGCCACGCCCAAACGGCGGTTACTTTGTGGACTACCCTAGTAACATAATAACAATAATAATAATACTAGCTAGTGATAATATTATGGGGCAACTAAATGTTGATCATGCAAAAATTTTTTCAAAAACATAAATACAAAGTATAAATATTGTTTTGAAAATATGCTGAAGTTAGAGCTTTAGAAAATGAAAATATGTAGTAAAACGTAAAGATTTAGTTATAATTTTATCTTGGTGGATTTTGTTGGTGTTGTATGAAAGATTAATATGCCATGCACTTAAGAACATTGAACATAAGAAATAAGTACTTATGTTTTCTAAAAGAGTTAATTTTTTTATTATAGATTTGATCTCGATCTCATCTCGATTAGCCAAAATAATTTTCAATACATAATCTTTAATTTATTGTATAAATTGTAAATGAATATTTTACATATCAATATTTTTTGTCCCCTACTTAGTTATAAACATTTCAACACATTATTTTTCACCATTTTAAATGGTTTCAAAGTTAGGTTGAATCCTTATTGAAAGACACAAGTATAGTCAACATCCATAGATAAACCTTCTCCAGGTAGAGTATTTCCTAATCCCACGTTAACACCAAGCGCTGCAGTACAATCAGTCAGGCCCTGTTATTGAAGAACATTAATACACTACTCTTATATAACATGATAGCTTATATTTAGTCTTATAAATTTATATAAGATGGATATTTGAAGAATGCAAAAAAGCTTAAATCACAGTTTTAAGTCTTTTTATTACTAAAATATAACAGTAACATCGTCACTGTTTTTATCGTATGATAATGTTATTTAATAGAATTGTGAATTACGTTTCATTGTACTCACCGGTGTAAAATTTAAGAAGAAACCATTATTCAAAGCATATCAGAGCAAAGCATGGATGCCTGCCAAAGCAGTCATCATTTTTCACCTTATTTTTATAATTTTTACACCTTAAATTTTGTTTTATGAATCAAGAATGAATTTGCCAAAACCTACCTGAAGAGATGTTAACTCATGACAAGACTACTTACCAAATTAATTAACATTTTATTCTTCTTAGATGGTAAGAAGGTTAATTTGTCAAGATATTGTTAACCAATTCAATCCCTGGATGTTTAAACTACAATACTATATTATTTTAAGATGAATCCATTTTTTTTATTGATTGTGGATGCAAATTTTTAAGGTGCTAAAAGTGTTACTATCAAAACTCTTATTCTTCAATAAGGTTGGTTCTATTGAATATTTATGGTTTGGTATTGAAGTTTCTGAAGCTTATAACTTTAAGAATTATACAGGGTGTTCATTAAAGTCGGGCACAAACTTCAAGGGGTGATAGTACTCATAAAATAAACAAAAAATCACCTATAACCATTTGTCGAAAAATCCTTCGTTTAGCCGCTAGCCGCCATTTTGTATTTTTTATTAAAAGAAAATTAAATAATACTTAGTATTTTTTTTCTCTTTAACCAATAAATATGTGTGCAAAGTTTGGTTTCTGTATCTTAAATCTTTCTTGATATATATAGTTTTTTGTAAAAAATACAAAATTGCGGCTAGCGGCTAAACGAAGGATTTTTCGACAAATGGTTATAGGTGATTTTTTGTTTATTTTGATGAGTACTATCACCCCTCGAAGTTTGTGCCCGACTTTAATGAACACCCTGTATTATTTTCCATACATGGTTTATGTTTGAAAAATGTTCTTCAATCTTTAGAATAAACACTATTAAAAACTAATGTAACATATCAGAAATTAAATTTGGTAAATAGCTGACAGTTCTAAGAATAGTCTGTTCACTTTGATTTCTTTAATAATGGTGTTATCAACATCATTCTTGGCGTTATTTAACATTGTTGTTGTAATCATAATTGGTAAACCTATAAAGCCTCATGTACCATCTAGAATGTAGGGTTTGGTGATTTTTTTATTCATAGGGACAAGTTTGTTTGTTAGATTTGTATCTTGTTTTTTGTAAAGACTTAAATATTTGTCTGTAATTATATTATATTTTATATTAGTTCATATGAACATGAACGTTAGTTTAAACAGCAAAATTAACATATTTGGTAATAGTAATCTTATTGAATATTTCAAAAAATACTTTACCAGTCTTACAAAATGAAATACCATTGCTTTCTCTGGTTGTATAATTTAAAAAAAGTTAATATCCTTCTCTTAAATTACTTTAAAGTTGGTTTGCGCTGGACGTAAGTAAATGCGCACCAGGTAAAAATATTAAATGAAGTGGACCCCGGTGGAACCCATTGCTAGCATTGAATATCTTGACTTTCCATTAATGTAAGTACACTTTTTTGCGGTAGGTACTTTTACTATTTGATATTATTTTACTGTGGTCCAATCCGTGTTCCCTAGAATATGAAAGCAGCTACTTAAATGTTGCATGAAAACCTTCCTCATCTGAGGATACCAAATTACTTTTTCTAAATCCCACTCACCCTGCTTTATATATTTCAATCAAGTTAGATGCTCCACACTCATAAAGAAAGTTAGTATTTCATATGTGGAAAACCATTGTTAAAACCTCCCAAATTTATTTATATCTATATAGGTTATTTTTATACGTATACAAACCTTTCGTTAAATCCACTAAAAAACAGCCAGTCAATTTCATCCTGTTAAATCTTTAATAAAAAAATTACATTTATTCCTACCGAATTTATGAAAATATAAGGAGACGTCCAAAATTGGAGTTGGCGTTCAGTGCATGCCGTCAATATAGTTATTGCCATTGTAAAATAATTTTGGGTGCCAGTAAATTCTGGATATGTATGAAACATGGTTAGGACCAAAGGTGCAATAAAATATCTTATTAAATAATTTTATTTATTTTAAAGTGCAAACTATATGTATGTGTAAAAAATCGTATTCTCTAGCCAGGAATGATGTTGGATAGTTCATGCTTCAGGTAAGGGAAGAGGTTTGTATGGTATCAAGCTTCAGGTAAGGGAAGAGGTTTGTATGGTATCAAATGAAGCCAGGTATTCTGTAAGTTATGTTGTGATTTTGTTGGTTTGCAGCTGCCTACAAACACGCTGATGGCAAGAAGATTGACGGTCGCCGAGTGTTGGTGGATGTCGAACGTGGCCGCACAGTCAAGGGGTGGATGCCACGTAGACTTGGTAAAACGATTTTTTATTTAAAAAGGCCTTGTGAATTTTCATAAAACGGTTAATTTCCAAACTAAATTAATCATCAATATTCATTTAATCTCTGTTTTTATTTTCTCTTGGTAGAAAAATTATTTCTCTATTTTAGTATAATAAACGGTACTAGTGAATAGACTACCTCTAAAAAAATTTTTTTAAATGACACATTTAACTATTGATAATCTATATAAATAAAATTAGTTTTGTCTGTACATTGCTCAGAATAATTAATTTTTAGGTATTTTTACTTTCCATGCGTTACTTGAAGCATACTTTTCATGAAGCCGAAACCGGTCTTATCTCAATTTTGTCGGTTTGTCTGTGACACTCCAGGAGTTATTTTACGCAGTCTTCTCCGAAAAAACGGGAGAACTGATAACAATGAAACTTATTTCATGTATTCTTTACATTCCAGAGAAGGTTTTTAAAGGCTTAAAATTGTCCGACAACCCTTGAAAAGAAAATAACGAGCATTTTAAAACCCTATTTTTACACGATATTCGTCGCATTTTGCTTCAGTTTTAAATGAATAACCTACTGGTAATAATCAGCTGTCTTTGTAGTTTAAATATTATTTATCAGAAAGAAAAACAAACAGCTGTTGAATCAATATTAGTTAGTTTATATTGGTCATTGATTTAAACCCATTTTGAAATCATACCACATTAAAAATTATTTTAACGTATAACTAAAAATAATAAAGCTGGGTATTGATTTATTTGTTTGTATTTATTTGTTTAGGATTCAGGTTTACATTTTGGTATGATGATCTTCCTTCTTTAAACTGATTACTACAACCTGTACAAAGAACGGGCTTACTGCTAGTGTTAAACAAATTTTATAATGAAAAAGATTTATGGGAACTAGATGAATAATTCAAATTTTAAGTTTATTTTCTCCATTGATGAATACAAAAAATACATAGAAACACATTATAGGACCCTTAGTTTCCCTCTATATTCACACTAAGTATCCTCGGTTGACTTGTGTTACAGGAGGAGGACTGGGCGGTACTAGAAGAGGAGGACCAGAAGTGAATTTAAAACACTCAGGACGTGAGGATAACGAGCGGGAGCGAGAACGGTATCGGCTAGAGAGGGAGAGAGAGGCTGCTGGAGACAGGGGCCGGGACCGGGACCGGGACAGAGAACCGAGAAGGAGGTCCCGCAGCCGCGACCGGGACCGCGAGAAGCGGAGGAAATCACGCAGGTAGGAACTGTATAGTCAGTGGCCTCTGATTGGTAAGGTTGCAATTTTGTGGCCTGAAAAAATTGTGTGATTAGTGCTTGAACTTTTAAAGAAATATGTTTTATTTCTTCTCTTATTCATATGGTTTGTATAAACCAGTATTAGTGTGTGATTAATGCTTGAATTTTTAAGGAAATATCATGTTTTATTTCTTCTCTTATTCATATGGTTTGTATAAACCAGTATTAGTATTAAACTAGTATTAGTTACAGGTTTATTTATTGACTTCCACCGAAACATATTAAATAATAAATAACACTCATTATTTTAAGAAATAGGGGATTCATCATGTTATTCATTGTTTTATACTACTATTGTCTGTCTGTCTGCGGAATCAATCATCAATACTCATTTATAAATTGCAAAACCTAATTTATGATAAAACTACTAACCACTTTGTAGATACAAGTATTATTTATGAAATTTATACGCAAAATTTAATTATTTTTTCTGAACCCTAGTTTTCGCATCATAAATTACTTTTAACTTTTTAAACATAGCTTGATTCTGGAGTAAAATATATATATTTTTAAATTGTACTATAATTTTTTCAGTGTATGTAATATTGAGCTGTTAAGTTTTATTTTTCTGAAATTGCACATATGCAATTTCAAATAAATAAAAAAAATTAAAGACTTATCTTTAATTTGTTTATTTTCAATGCGAGTGTGTTTTCAGCCGATCGCGTGACCGGAGGCGGAGGCGAAGCAGAGACAGAGTCAAAGAAGCTGACGTTGAGGAGGTGGAGGAGTTTGTGGAGAAGCCGCGGAGAGAGCGAGACCGTGACCGAGACAGGGATAGGGACCGCAAGCGCCGCAGGAGCCACTCCAGAGACAGGGAGCGCAAGAGAGAGAGAAGGGAGAGGGAGAAGCGGGAGAGGGATCCAGACTATGAGGAGAAAGTGCGGATCAAGCAGGAACCTGTCGATGGTAAGGGATATGTTTAGTTGAAGCAAAGTATTATTGTAGTTATGACTGGAAATAATATCTAAAAATTTATTGGAATTTGGCATGAACTCAACCTTATCTTGGACAAAACATCTTAACTATGTAGCCTCAAAAATGTCAAAAGGAATTCATCTTATAAGAAGACCCGGTTGATGTGTTACGCAAGAAGTGATTTTAAATGATTATTATGTGCATATCCATAGCATTATGAGCCATTTCATATTAATTTGGGAAAATGGAGCTTATTGTAAAAAATTTTACTATTACAAAAAAGAGCATTATTTTTAACCATTCTCAGCATATTAATTGTAAACTATTATTTATTTGTCTTGGCATTTTAACTTTGTTGTCACTGTATGTTCTTACTTCCCTGTATAATGTTCATAGTAATTTAAGTGATTTAGTCACAAACTGCCAGTGTCATAGTTTTAGATTAGATTAGATTGAAATGGCAACCATACTACAATGTAGGAAATTTGAAGCCAAGTATGAATGAGGACTTGAGTGTAAGATGATTGTGGCGTGATCTTGTAGTCTTGTTACTGACTAAGGCTGTCATGTTCCTTAGACAAGGACCGTTAATTAATATACCAACAGCCGATGGCAACTAATGGACCTTCAGTTTAACGTGGAACCCGAACCACGGCCTCTGAATTACAAATTGGTCTAATGATGAGGATTGTCTTTTTTGCGGATTGACATGGTATTCAATAGTGTGGACGTTAGTCCACACTAGAGAACACTACATCCTCTGACCATCTCTCACAACTATCCATAATTCGTTATAATAATAAAATAATATAAGTTATAATACAAGACATGAAGATTGTCTGAGGATACAAAAATATAATCATAGTACATTAAAAAAAACTACAATGTATTACCTAGTACAATTAAATAATCATTGTGTCTGAAAAAATTCAAAACTGATTTGAAAAACATCCCAACCCTTAAATCATTGTACAATATAGTCTAAATGAATCTTTTAGCCTACTATTAACTGTGACTTGTGTGTGTGATTTGGCTTATCTAGTGTTCAAACCATGTGCTTTCTATGGTAATTTAAACTTGGATAAAAATTGTTTAAATTATCATTAAGATGTTGAAAAGCTAGCAATTGTACAGCCGTTAATCTATATTGGCCATAGAACATGGTTGTAACCACAAACTTGTGTTTTTATACTTTTAGTATTCTTCAGCAAAAGTATCCCAAATTATATATATATCTACAGTTTTTACGTCAACAGCACACCTGATAAATGTTATCAACTAAATTTGTTGTATTTTCAGACTACCCTGACTACAGTAACAACTATGATGAACATGATTTTGAGGAAGGAAATGTTAAGTATGAGAAAACAGAAGAGGAACGAGAGAGAGGGGGGGAAAGACAACAGGCTAGCGACATTCCACCCAATGAAGCAGATCGTGAACACAACGGGAGGGGCAATTACGAATACGAAGTGCAAGATTACTGATGTGGATTTTAAAGATTTTATACTAAGATTTGTTGTAAGCTGTGGATAGCTGGACTAAATAACAATACTTTGTAGCTGTAATTTGAATGTAAAATTTTCCTCTTATGAATAAATGTTTACAGATTTCAAGTGTGTTTTGTTTTAATCTTAAGATTTTCCAATTAACATCCTAACATCTGAGAACACCTTTTTTAAAACAAGTATCTCTAAATGTCCTCAACAAATATTGAGCAGTAAACTTCCATTTTGTTCTGCTTGTCACTTGACAGTTGACACATTAATAAAGAGTATCAGTGGGCTGACACATACTTACTCTCCTAAGTAAATTTAAAAACGACAAACTTTAATGAAACCATCATATTCTCAAAGTTTATCTAAATACTATTTAATAATTTATTGTTTCAAAAATAATCAATTTCTGAAAATAACAAGAGGAACAAAGTTAAATCAATTATTGTTAGCTTTAATGAGAGGGGTTTTTTTGGCGATGTGAACTTACGCTGCATACCAAGTTTCATGGAAAACAGTTAGGAAATAGGGAAGAAATTGATTTTATTATTATTTATTATCCATTTTAGAATAACATTGGGTACTCTCAGACAACATACTGTGTTAACATTAGACAGAACTTTTCTCTGGATCCGTTGAGTTGTAGACAGATAATTTCAGAATAATGATTTTTTAAGCTGGTTTTAATGGTGGCAGTCAAATTATACTTACCGTTTTTTTGTAAAACATAAGAAATTGATTTTTTGCCATTTAGGAGCTCATAACTTTTGAAATTTCATTGTTACAGACATGCGAGTGGTGTCATATTATTAAGTAATCTATAAACTACTAAATTTACTACTATAAACCACTACTATTAACACTATAAACTAATAAATTTTAATCAAAATCGTTAGTGCCAAGAAGCATTTTGAGAAATTTGGATTTCTCTTGTTTTTAAGGGTTGTTAGTGGTGATAAAAATACAAAATTATTAGTATTTTTTTCAAACAAATTTGGCCTTTTACGCCTATTTAAAGTTTGAGTGCAAATTAACTTTTTTGAGCCCTTTTAGTATTAATCTTTTTTAAAATAAGAAGGGGGACATTAAGAGACTTGATTGATTAAAAACTAAGCGAGTCATGGAGAAAAAAACCAAAAGAATCTTTTTATACATAATTTAAAATATAATATGTAGATACAGGAACCAATAAAACTTAAACAAGTGATAATTCTCTTTGCATTGGGTCTGCTGAAATACAATAATACAAAATCTTTTAGCGAATTTCCCATAGGGAAGAAGCTATTACTGTAGGTCTCATGGTAAGACCATGTTATTTTTAGTGTTTAGGTGCCCAGAGGCCAAAAACAAGTCGTTAAAATTTATATATATGTGTGTGTGTATGTGGACACGGTAACGCTTGTAAAAATGGTCCGATCGAGACCAAATTTGGTAGAGATGTTTATCCCTCCATTTGCTTGGACCAATTCGTCAACCAGACATATCGGTCAATGGGAACTGGTAGTTTGGGGGGGTTTGTACTAAAAAATTGGGGTTTTGCGTTTTTCATATGTAATTTAAAATACCCCTGTCGCAACAGACCTGCGGACTCAGCGAATTTCCAAATCAATAATATAATAATAATATATGACAAGTTTTATAAAAATCTGTCCATAAACATGAGAATTATTTGCCTATTCTCCATAAGAATAACATGGGAAAGTGTGCAGATTTGCTGCTGTGAGGAACACTGAAAGTAGTCATTTCTACCATAAATAATTTTTATCTTAACATTTATACCAACTTTCATCAACATCTGTCCATAAATAAAGGAGTTTGCCTATTCCCTATATGATTAATATGGGAAGAGTATGCAGGTTTGCTGCCATGATAACACATAAACTATGATTTTTAAGCATAAATGGATAGATCTCAACCACATGAAGGTAATATCTAGCTAAATATCAAGTTTAATCCAAAAATATTGATTGATATTATATAGGCAAACTCCTTTATTTATGGGCAGATGTTTATGGAACTTGGTATGAATGGTCAAAATAAAAATTTTTATGCTAGAAATGCCTACTTTCAATGTTCCTTACAACGGCAAACCTGCATACTCTCCTATGTTTATCTTAAGAATAGGCAAATAACTCTCATATTTATCGACAGATATTGATAAAAACTGGTCATATACCATTATCATCTAACTGAGTTGGAAATTTGCTAGAGTATGCAGGTCTGCTGCGACAGGGGTATTTTTCTATTTTTATAAACCACAATTTTGGTCTCTAGATGTTGTATATATTTTTCAAGTTATTCACAGAAAACATCTAAAATGTGGTTCTTTTTTTCTGAAAACCGACAAATTCACCCGCAAGTATAAAATTTCAGAAAAAACCTTATTGAATGAAAGTTGAATAAAATTAGTCAATTTATCGATTTATTTTAGATAAAAATTGTTCAATCTCAAGAAGGGGTGGCATCGATCACCTGAGATAAAGCCTGGCACAGGGTAGATTTTAAATACAGTAGAGGGGAAAATGGAACCTAAATTTGAATATAATGAAAATCTATGCGCTATGTGAGATAAATATACAGTTTACACTTTTTTTACTGTTATTGACTGGACTAGTAGTAATTTTTTGTAAAATTGCCAGAGCAGGGAAAAATAACAAGTTCTATTTAAGTATGTATAAAACTATTATTTTTGTACAAAATTAGATTAAAACAGAACACATACACATAATTATGAGCCAAAAATATAAGTGTTTTTCTTCAAAAACAGTAAAATTACAATCTTGTCATATCGTAATCTTTCAATCTGTATTAAAAATGTGTACTCAATTAATTTGTTTTTCACTATACAACTTAAAGTAACAAGTCAACAGATGGCTATAACAAGCACTTACTAGTACTGCAATCTGTAAATTCACATGACTATATTTATATAAATAAAAAAATAATTAAAACATCAAATTTGCTAAAAATTGAAAGATATAGAAAAGACTTAAAAATCATTTACATTGGCTAAACAACAATTAACACTTTAAAAATAGGTAGAAAAACCATAAATCACAAATAATCGATAAACCATCTTATTGCAGACAAAAACTACCCGCTCTAGGTACTTCTAATAACTGTAAATATTTACTGAACAGTTTCAATTTTTTTAGTTTTTGGGCCTTAATGTTAGTTAATATTTTTAATGAGGTAATTGGAAATTTTCCCCAATGTAGTAGCTAAGAAATTAGGCAGTTGGAGAATTAAAAAATATACATGTGTGGAAGAGTGCAAAGTTAATTAATAGGAAATATTAATTAATAAGACAAATTATTTAAAAAAAATTTGGTTTTGTTATCCATCAGTACCTGGTGACCGAGCTTTGCTCGTTTAGAATAATACATGTATTATAAAAATTAATTAGAAAAATTAAAACACATTTATTACTCAATGAAAACATTTATGTGGTTTAATAAAACCGAGATAATACACCATAATTAATATAGCACTGAACAAAAAGTATTGCCCTTGACGGGATTTGAACACGCGACCTTCGTGTTACGAGGTCAACACGCTACTGCTGGACCACGGCGTCTACCAAATGAGCAACGCCGGTTAAGGTGTTTTAGCCAACCCCAATTATTTTAGCCGATCATTTACTGTTTAACTATCCATACAGTTATTATTAGCCTGTGACCAACTGATTTTGATATAAACGGAATGAGGATTGAAAAGCAAAAGAGAAATTTAATTTACACATATTAATTGGTTTGTTACAGTCGCTTCAAGCAATACAACAAATACGTTTTCTATCAAAACACGGAAAATTTTGGAAATTCTCTTTCCTGCTTTTATTTTGCACAGTTATGTTACCCTTAAGTTTTTACAACTTGTTTAGTAACCTGATAATTTTACATTTATTACATACATCAAATAAATATTTATGAAAAACCTCTATTCACTTATTGTTCACCACCATCTTCAAACAACAACTGTCAAATGGTTATAAACAGATGATTTGATTTGTATTGTTTACATTTTATTCTCTATAAGCGTAATGTTAAATTTTTAGATTTTAAACTTAATATTACAAGTAAACACGAATTTTCCTGGACATTAGACCTATCTAGAACTTATTTTCTACTCGGAAATTAGTTATTTCCAAAATTTAAAGAAATTCCTTAGTGCCGTTTTCGAGATCCGTGTGCAAATATATATATATATACAAACCTTGCTCGTATTATAGTATTGGATGGATAACAATCTTTGAATTCATGCATCTTGTGTTTCTAATTTGCTAAAAATAATATAGAAAAAATCTTGCTGCTACCGAAGAAATACTACAGCCTATCTCATATGAAATTTACTATCACGTAATTCCCAATGCCTAGTCTATGCAATGTATTGCGGTAACAATTGGGGTTTACTTTGGTAAGAGTGAGTATAACAAATGGTAAAAACACAAACAATAAATGTTCCTTAATGATTCTAGTTTGTGGCCCTTCAACACCCCGAGAATTGATACTTAACATTGGTTGACTGTAACATTGGCAATAGTTTCAAAATAGTTTATTTTTTAAATGTTGAAACATTATGTAAACAGGATAATCTATGAATGATATTTTAAATTAAATAGGCACATTCCATACTCATGTTTACTTTTGTTGTGACCTGTATTCAAATAGTTTTTATGACAACTATAGCATGAAACTTCTATGAGATGTCATTTATCAATTGCAGTTTTTTTCTTAGACTTTTTCTTTGGACATTTAAAACCAGGGTTTATGTTTCCTAAAGCACTGTTTAGTAGTGCTTTCTTCAGCTTATCAATTTTCTTTTTTTTTCTCAACTCTTGATCCTGGTTTCTGGTGACATTTTGTTCCAAATTAATACATTTAGTTTCCACTTCTGCAACTTTATTTCTTTGGTTATTTGGACCTATGCCCTTTACTTTACCCTTTGGTAAATATATATTTTCTTGTGAGGAATGACTAGTGCTGGAGCTTGCTACTTTTTCAAGGGCTTTTGAAATTAAAATATCCGTTTGAAAATCAATGTCATTACTTTTTTTCTTGAGTTTTCTAGTTTTCTTCTTCTTCTCTTTATTTTTACACAACTTTTTTGAATTATATTTTACTTTTATAGATTTGTCAGCTTCTGTATTGACATGGATATGTCTTAGCTCTTTTTGTTTAACCTTTTCAGTGAGAAAATGTTTGCCAGTTTTCACCTCACTAATGGCGTCCTTAAGCAATTGTTTTCTTAGAGTCCCAGCATTTATCTTTTCTCCAGTTTCCAGTTTGCTTAAAGAAAACTCCTCAGGTACGGTACTGATAGCTTCTTTAAGCAATCGCTCTCTAAGCGAATCAAGATTTTCTACATAATTCTTTTGAGATTTTTCAGACTTATTTATAGTACAAATTTTGCTAGTCACAAGTTCTTTATGTGAATTATTTTCCTCAGTCTCTATATTTTGTTTCTCAACAGGTTTATGTTTGCTTGACTTTGGAGGAAAATCCACAAGCTGTTTTGAAGTCCAAGCATTATTTAACAAGCATTTTCTCAGAGCATCAACATTATTATTTCCAAGGGTTTGTTTTCTTGATTTTAAAGTGAAATCTGCAGATTTTTCAGTAGCACAAGCTTGTTTTAGCAATTGATTTCGTGATAATTCAACATTTTTATTGATTTTCTTTTTCTTCTTAGGCAAAGACATACTTTCCTGAACATTATTGTGTATTTCCTTTTTACTTAACTTTTCACATGTATACTTTGAGTCCCTTGATTCAGTAAGAGAGGATGGGTTCATAATGGCAAGTGAAATAGCTGATGAATCACATTGAGTGTTTAAAGCAGCTTTAACTTTGTGACCTTTTTTGAGTTTAAGTTTCTTCTTTCCTTCACAATCTATTTTGTTTAGTTCTTGAGGCAGTGATTCTAAGCCTTTTATAAAGACACTTTCTTCTGATGAATTTTTTTGTTCTTTCATTTCCTTCTGTTTAACATTAGCTTCCATCTTAAGTACATCAATAAGATTAGCGTCAGTTGATTTTCGGCCAAATGGCATGATTCTAGGTTCTGTAGCTTCCATTTCATTACTCTTTTTATTTTTTCTATTTTTTGCAAGGCTACACTCATGGTCAGAGCCTTTAATTTCAACATGATTATTATTATTACTAATTGACAGAGCCTCTGTGATAGAATTACTGCACAACTCTTTATGGTTTTTAGCCAAATGTTCAACTGCTGAAATACTTAATGAAACAATTTCATCTTCATTGTTATCACCACCTAGCCTCTCTTTCTCAAGCAGGTCGAATATACTTAGATTACTTACATCCAGAAGTTTTTTTGGTTTCTTTTTCTTTTTTTCGAGCAATGGACTGTTGAATTGCTCTATTTTTTCTGTATCCAATCGAGTAGAGTCATTGAGTGTGACAAATCTACTATGATCTACACTAATACTTTTTATCTTTTTACTCTTGGGTGAGTTAATTGTGTCACAAATTTCTTTTGAATTGTGTCTCTTCTGTAAGTGATTTTCTTCATCAGTACTGTTCAAACACGTTTCTACATGTTCCAACAATTTTACACTTTTACGATTTTTCTTTGTAGCAGGAGAATTTTTTATTATTTCAGGGACTCTATGATCTTTTGAATTAATATGTTCAAGTTTATGATTTTCAGAGTGTTCTGATAGCAAACCTTCAATTTCATCTGACTCAATGCAGTTTTCTCCTTTACTCAATTTTTTTGATCGATGTTCAGAGTTACGTTCTCTTTTCTTCTTAGGAAAATCTAACACGGAGTGGGAATTTTGTTCAGTTTCACTTGAGTTTAAATTACATGACGGATGTTTTCTTTTCTTCTTTGGAATATTTTCTGAGAAATTTAGCACATTTACCTCAGAAGGATCACCACCATAACTTTTATATTGAAATGGTTTTTCGTTAGGACTAATTTTAATCACATCTTCTGAAGTATTTTTCTTCTTTTCCTTTTTTTTATGCCCAGGAGGATTTGCATTTATGGAGCTTTTAGGTAAGTGATTTTGCTGTAGAGACTCAAACTCTGAATCTAATTCCATTACTGATTTATTTTCATCTCTAACTATTCCGCTAATATCCGGCTCACCAATGGAGAGTGATTCATTGATACTTTTCTTCTTTTTCTTCTTCTTTTGAGGAAATTCAGATACGGCTGTTTGGCTTTTAACTGTCACAATTTCAACACAACTGTGCTGGATATCTTCCTCTTCACCAATATCTGACAAGTCTTCACTATTCTCATTTCCCCTCTTTCTAAATGTAATTTTACTAAATGAAGGTTCAAAAAAGGTGCTTGACGTATTATTTAAGCTGTCTCTTTTACTTTCCTTATTTGATTTAATTTTCTCTTTCATTTTTATTAAATTCAATTTTAAGATACTTTTGCCAAAGACTATTCACTGTAACAAAGAAAATTATAAACAAAAGCTCAATATTATACCCTTATATAAGAAACATATGCATGATTAGGTGAAGATGACATGTGAAGTTAATTTCCAAAAGGCATTAATTTATTTGTATCAACTAAAAAGTTCATATCCTAAAAACAGAACTACCTGAAAACTATTAGTAAAATAAGTTAACAACTCATTGATTTGAGAGACATTAGCCTATATTAAATTTTTTATAAGTATCCTTACTCTTTATTGTAGTGCACAAAATAAGCAGGTATTGACATAAAACCTAAATGAAATAACATATTCCAAAATAATTTAACAATAGTATGTTTACAGACATAAAATATTCACTCCTGACCATTTGGTGTCTCAATCAACAGTATTTAAAAAGCCTATTTGAAATATTATTACGATATCTCTATATATAAAATTGAATGTATGTATGTATGTCCTTTATGCGTTGCCAAACTACTCATCCGATCGCCATGAAATTTTAGGAAGTTGCTCTATATGTGTCTGGGAAGGTTTTAGTGAAAAAATATTTTCGAAAACCCCATAAGTTTCCATTTTATGGAGTTTTAAATTTCTAATGTTAACCTTATGGAGAGTAAGATTGTTTACAAATTGTCTACAATGAAAACATTTGATTTCTTAGCTACAGCTGATTGGTTTACTTTCCATTAGCAATACCGTATGCTTTACTATCCAATGCCATCTGAATCATTCATTAATGTAAAACTATGAAGTAAGTGTGTATACTGTAAAAAATGAACAGCTTTATTCACCACGTTAATAGTTTACGGTTTTGAGGGATTACATATTTATATTTTCATTTTCTGTCTGATTAAAATCACGTGTTTATATGATAATTAAAATATTTATATTATTATGTTTATTATAATGATCAGCTGTTGTATATCTTTCCTATAAAAGCCGTATTACAGTTAGGTTTGGTTTGGGTTTGGATTGGATTTGAAAATTTTGAATTAATCCACTCAGATTTATTTGTTTTATGAGAATGTTATTAGTATGTCTTATCGTTTCAGTATTGTTATTCACTATGACGCGACCCATAATACATAACCTTTCACAATGAAGCCGTATTGCTATTCAACTTCAGAACATGGACAAACGTAAAGTTAACATGGTTAATAATTAAAATGAACAAGTAATATACACTCAAATATCTTCATATTGGATGGTGTACAATATAACAATTTATTAAAGTTTAAAATGTAACAAACAGCAGACTTGTGAATCTGTTAAATTCAAATACCTTAATATAATAAATTAATATAATTTTGTAAAATTAAATTTTTTTATTGCAATAAAAATTCTGTGTAACCTTCTGGCCAAGGTCTAATGTTAGAGTTTTCAGGTCGCACTACTGCCTCTAACGTGACCTAACGACTACTTATGTAGCCGGGACCAACTGCTTAACGTGCCTTCCGAAGCACGCATTTATTGCAATAAACGTATACATGTATTGTACATGTACGTGTATGTATGTATGTATGTACAGAGTCAAAAATACCGCTTAGCAGAATGAGGACTGAAACTGGTACTTAGATGTCTAAAGGGATTCATTTCTCTATCTTTTTTGGTTTAAGTTACAATAGCTTCTTTGCGTTAACCCGGTAGCAGCAGGTCTGCATACCCAGCAAATAACTTGAGGTGATACAAACTGAAGTTGATCATGTAAGGGGTCCCTGCCATTACGTCATCATCCTCATCATCCTGGTCCATGGTCCGCTGGGTAAACCTCTGTCCCATCAAATATGATGAAAGAAGATAAGGTGTCCGTGAGCGACAGCCAATTTCTTTAGATATTAAAAATATTTAAGAACAGATTGCAGTTTCAGGTTTGGACCCCATTGCTTGTTTTTGATCATAACAAATAAACTAATGCAGTCCTTTTCTTTGTGAAGAGTAACATGTAATAGTAAATGAATAGTAAAAAATTAATTCAGCATGGACTTAAAGAACAATTTTTTATTGAACCTAAACCCTGTTACAGCTCAACCCAACTGAACTCAAAACAATTTTATTCCAAAATTTAAATTAACAATATGACAATAAAGATGCATTTTTTACTACTTATAGTATAAGTAGTAAAAAATGTATCAAAATTTATATTACTGCTTAGTTTAAAAAAATTTAATAAAAAACCTTTTTTACAAAAAAATATTGGAATGTGCCTACATAGGCTGGTCGCCTGTGCGTAGGCATGAGCCGCTATCACTTATAAGCCACATATCTATGAAAAAATTAAGACAAGTAATTTATTTAAAAATAAAATTTAACATATTTTAAAATAAAATTTAACTTGGGAAGTAGTATTACAATTGAGAGAAAGAAATGTAAAGAGGTTGAAGACTATTAAGTATGAAATAAAATATGGAATAACTAAATGACAATTGTAGAAATAGAAGTATGCAATTCAACGGTACAGCATAGCTTAAAGAGCCCAGACCGAGCGACGAATAGTTGAGTTTGGCGGGAGTGAGCATGACTTTCGCGTCAAAGTTAGCGTCCAGTGAATGGGTTATTTAAAACCGAACATGACAACCGCCTCGGTAGCAATTCTTTCAGTTTCCATGAGCCAATTGAGAATTGTGGAAGTTTTGTAAGTGTGCAGGTAAAAAGCTAGTCACAGCTAACCTGGTATTTGGGCCTGGTGTGGCAGCATGGTCGGGAGTGGATGAAAGCCAGGCAAAGACCTTTGTGTGAACATTTTGCCCCTGACTCATGGGATTGGCGCCCCCAAAAATGTCTATATGAACCGGGTCTATTAATCCATTGGGATAGTCACATGAGTTAGACTCGAGAAGCCGAGCGTGGACTGAATGCCAGACCATGAGTCTGTCACATGTTCGGTAAATACACTTCTCACGTAGTTCAAACTTTCTCCAATAGATGGTGTTGCTATGTTCTTTAGAAAACATGTATATATATTGTTTTGCTCGGTTGGCAAACCTGTTGAGTTGTTAATTTCACATTGTTTTGATTTTTTAACTGATAGTTTGCAGTTTCGTGAGGTATGAGTATTTTTTATTTTATTTTTATAAAATACATTTGTTAATATATGTTAAATGCATGATTTTTATTTTAGGTATATGTAAAATATACTTTGAAGTTAAGGAAAATGTACAATTAAGGCAGTTTCAAAGAATATTTCAATATAGCCCCTACTTTAAAAAAAAAGATATATTTTTAAAGTTTTATTTTATTAAAATTAGAATTTTTTGTTTACTTCAAACATTACTCTAAACTTTAAAAATTGTTTTTGGAAGATAAAAATAAAATAATATTATGCACTAATACATTACCAACAAATGAAAAAAATTATCTCATACACAATCGATTTTATGCAACCTTCATTGAAACTCTACAAAATGGGTCAATTTGATTGCTACTTGAAGGTCTGTCCAAGTTCTATTTAACTACTACCTCATTGGGTTAAGCCGGAATTCAGGTATACCTGACTTTTGTTCCAAAATATGAATGTAGATTTTTTGTGTATTATAACAGAAGCCAATTAATTGTTGTTTGTGATTTTTTTGGTTATTTTTTATTAGATTTTATGTATATATTGTTTCATTTTGATTCAGTCAAGATAACCGTTTTGGAAAAAAAGGTAAGCTCAAGGTTAATATATCATTTGTTTTAACACATATAAAATAAATAGAATGTTTTGGATTCTGTACTAATTTTATTGATATAGGTATCCCTTTAACATTTCGTATTAAATGTGTGCCAGCCCCTTCACACAGATCATGCTGCCAGTTAATGTAACCCTCGTAATTGCAGAGTACCTGGTGGTGACCGAGCTTTGCTCGTATAGAATAAGAAATGTATTAAACAAGTGAATTAGAAAATTAAAACACATTTATTACTCAATGAAAACATTTATGTGGTTTAAATTAAACAGTTTTCTTACACCTTAATTAACATGCCATAAACACTGAACAAAAATGTGGTTTCTCGGACGGGAATCGACCTCACGACCACCGGCTTGCGAGACCTGAGCGCTAGCCACTATGCTACGGTGTTTGCTACGTGTGAGCTGTCGTTTAAAGAGTTTTTGGCCAACCTCAATTGTTTTAGCTGATCTTGTACTGAATTTAACTGTACATACAGTTGTTATTATTATCCTGTGATCAACTGATTTTGTTAGAAAAGGAATGAGGATTGAAAAGCAAAAGATAAATTTAATTTACACCAGTTAATTGGTTTGTTACAGTGGGTTCAAGCATAATAATAATAATAATAATCTTTATTTGCAAAATGACAATGAAAAAATTGCATTGCAAACGTCAAATAATTATAAAATTAATAATATAATCAACGAATAATCAGTCCAACATTTCATTCATTCAGTCAGTCGTTGCGTTTCACTTTCTAATCGTACCAGAAACACTTTTGCACTGCACACTTTAACACACCAATAGAATGAATACGTTTTCTTTCAATACACGAAAGATTTTGGAAATACTTTTCTCTGCTTTTATTTCGCACAGTTATTTTACCCTTTAGTTTTTACAAATTGTTTAGTAATTTGATAATTTTTCATTTATTACATACATAAAATAAATAGGTATTAATGTAAAACCTCTATTCATTCATTCGAAGGGGCGGATTTCCCAAGGCGAAAAATGTAAAACCTCTATTCACGTATTGTTCACCACCATCTTCAAACAACAACTGTCAAATGGTTACAAACAGATGATTTGATTTGTATTGTTTACATTTTTATTCTCCATAAGCGTAATGTTAAATTTTTAGATTTTTAACTGAATATTACAAGAAAACCAGAATTTTCCTGGTCATTAGACCTATAGAACTCATTTTCTACTCGGAAATTAGTTATTTCCAAAATCTAAAGAAAATCCTTAGTGCCGTTTTCGAGATCCGTGTGCAAATATACCTATACCTATATATATATATATTTTTTTGTAAATGAATACCATAGTACCCTTGCATTATTTCACTTTATTGAACACAACATGTTTCGAGGATTATCCCATTCCTAATATATATATATATATATATATACAAACCTTGCTCGTATTATAGTATTGGATAAAGTTTTTGGCCTAGGTTAGTAGAGAATTTCTATCGATCAGTCAAATGCCAGCTTAGCTGAAACTACCTGTAGTGATGTACATGAGTTAAATTGTCTCTGAAAAGGGATTTAAAGGCCATGCCACACCGACATCCGCCACTACCGTCGCGGGAGTACCGCACACGGACGTTTTACCTCGAGCCAGTCCACACCAAAACTACCGCTACCGCGCGGTAGCGGTAGTTTTTTGGTGGAGGGGGGATCCAGCTCTCTGCTATCACTTCGAATATCGGTCACTAGTGATTAAAATGTCGTCCGATGTACCTTTGTTGAATCACGACTTTGTGAAAAATAGTGTTCCGTGGGTGGGCGACGACTCGAGTAGTAACGAGGAACTAATACTCTTTAACTCGGTGGCTTGTAAGAGGTCCAAGTGTGTTCACCCCATATACGAGAAGAGAGAGACGTATGGGAAGTTCCACTACCTTATGGCAGATTTGGAACTGGACGAAGAAAGGTTCAAACCTACTTCAGGCTAAACCCAGAACAGTTTAGTGAAGTGTTGTCACTAGTTGGAGAACATATTAAGAAAAATGATACCAACTACAGGAAAGCAATAACCGAAAAAGAGAGATTGGCTGTTTGCTTATAGGGCAATAGGGACAGAAGCTCTTTTGCGCATGCGCAAGACCAAACGTCCGCAGCGGTAGTCTGAAAAATTCGCTCAGCAAGCGGTACTGGCGGACACTACCGCACGCCCGCGGGCGCGCGGTAGCTCGGTGTGGCTTGGCACATTTGATAACATGGTGAGCGATTTTTAAAAGTTCGCGTCCGCCGCGGTAGCGAGCTCGGTGTGGCATGGCCTTTAGATGTCAGTATTTGTAGCAAGGGGTTAGGTAATACAGTACATCAGAAATAACTCAATCAATGTGACAAAAGGTTAAAACTCACCCTTTGATGAGGGATCCTTTAATATATGGTAAATGACTAGTCAAATCGACACTATCTATTCTGAATGTGACTTGGTCGCTGATGTTCAAAGCATTTCCATCCCACTCTTCTGCTGGGATTTTGTTCGGTCGTGGAATAGTGACATTGAACAATTTATGAACAAGACAACCAATATGGTCTTCACTCTTCTTGTTTACAATTCCTAGAATAATTAAAATGCCTATATTATTTTTAGAAAATGAGTAACAGAAGGGTGTTGAGATCAATGTAAAAAGGACTCTAAGCTAGGTTTTCTAAAAATGTTGTAATATTTAATAGAAATAAGAACAAAAGATCTTAATTTATAATACCCATGTCGCAGCAGCCCTGCTTACTCAGAGACTTTCCAAATTAATTAAACTCAATATATAAAAATGAATTATGTATGTCCTTTATGCGTTTTTTTTTTTTTTTTTTTTTACTGAAAGGGGCGGATTTCTCCCAAGGCACTTCAGCCGTAGCGGCTTTTTGCGCACCCCTGTGTGGGTTGCGGCATTATCACATAGCGAAAAGCCATTGGTGATTGGCGGGATTTGAACCCGGAACCTTGGGCACCAAAGCCCCGCGCTCTAACCCCTAGACCAGCGCGCTCCCCCTTTATGCGTTACCAAACTACTCATCCGATAGCCATGAAATTTTAGGAAGTTGCTCTATATGTGTGCGGGAAGGTTTTGTTTTAGTGAAGATTTTTCAATAAAATTAAAAGTATAATAGGTTCCCTATGAACTGTCTAACATCATGCATGAAACTAATAATGACTTTTAATCATTAAATAGTAAAAATATCAATTTATTCCAAAAGGACTAACTTATTTCTGTACTTACCAGTTAAAATGCTTCCAACTTTAGGTTTAAAAACATAAACATCAGCAGTATAGTTAACTGGAATTTCTGGTATTCCTGGGATGTCTTCTGCAATTGTACACACTTGAACGTTTTTAAAACTTAAGATAATCCCATTCAGTCTGAAAAAAGGCAAGAGTAAAAAATATTAGGTGGTCTATTCCAAGGTTTATTAACAATTTTAGTCTACATTAGGACATAGTCCAATTATCATGGGCAGCCTACACTCAGGACTGTCCTTTGTTTTGAGGTCCTCAGATAACAATAATATTGTTTGTTTGCGACTGTAGGCCTATTAGCAAATTTCCCACTTTCCCACTGGGAAGTAGCTATAAAGTAGTAGTAGGGAAGTAGCTGGGAAGTAGGTGGTATGGTCAGATATAAGTCGGGAACTATGATAATTCTTCTGTTTTATGGTCCCCAGTGACCAAAAACAATAGTTTTTCAGATTTTGGTATACATATATGTATAATAATTTGATTAAATTAAAAAAAAACTAGACACATCAGCCTAAGAGCTGGAGTTTGAGGAGGGCGGGAAGGTTTGTAGGTCCTAACCCAAAATGGGGTGTTTGTGGTTTTTACAATTAATTTATTTTAATTTTTATTAGCACTATATTTGCTGAGTACCTAGGTTGCTGCTATGACGGAATATGTTTGTAAACACTATTAAGTAAAGCCATGTCACACCGAGCTGCTGCGGCGGACGTAAAGTTTTAAAAATTGCTCAGCGTGTTAACAAATAGAAAAAAGTCACAATAAGTATCCAGGTGTGTGGTCATGTCCACCACTACCGCTTGCCACCACCACTGTCGTGACTTTTTTTGTGTTTTCTACTAGTGATCATGGAACATCTGATCTGACTACAAATAAATAAATGGTAGGCCTACTAAAAAAAGTAAAAACATTATTAGTGAACAAATTGCACAGAAAACTCAATAACAGACCGTAAACAACGACACCGGTAACTACAACACAGATGACTATTGTCAAATAAAGTCAGCTGATAATATGTAATTGCGCATTTTAGGCTACCTAATATTTAATAATAAAAATGATTTGTAGATAATTAACTAATTATCGTATTAATTATTAGGCGTAAGTTACGCCTAACTTAACTTACGCCTCAGAGGCCGAGTTCGTTCACCTTGGGTGGACCGATGCCTTTAGGTGTCAAACGAGGCAACTCAACCTTACATAAACCTTCCACGGTCATGATTCTCTACCGTACTTAATACTAATGTCACTGTAATAATATTATTATTATTACTAAACAGCTGATCAAAAATGTCCATTTGACCTAGGTATTTACACACAGAATGTACAAACAGAGAATGTATTGAGGAGCATTTTAATGCACTAAAATAAATACTTATAACAAAAAAAAAAGACGTATGGAATTGAAAGACTGAGCCCGATAAAAACTCGGGATTCTAATGCAACGGCAAAGCAGTACCCAGAGCTATACTTGGGTATAAGGCACAATGTGTTAAGCCAAGTCTCAATAAGAAATGAGTGTAAGATTATTGTAGTACGATATTGAAGTCAACTTCTGACTAAGACTGGTCGACATATTCTTTAGAAAGGACTTAATTAATAGCCATTTAACAGCCAATGGTGTCTAAGGGATCTAGAGTTTATGAGGATAGTCTTTCGAGATGAGCTAGTATCCAATAGTCCAGACGTTATTCCCTACCAAGGATTATGCATCCTCAGGCCATCACTTTCTAACTCAATTCATGACCTCCAAGTAGCTGGATTACACAATATCATTCCAACTCATCTTCGGTTTTCTTTAGTAATGATATTACTGAATTCTTTAGTGGGGATATTATACCCTAGAGCTAGGACCACATATTCCAAAGCCTATGCATAACCTAAACTACTGGATCTAATCGTACAATTATTATTTCTACGTGAATAAGATATCATAGCCTATATTCTATTTGGAGTAACTAAACCCTAGAAAGCTAAACTATAGTAAAAGTTACGGGCGTGTTTTGTTTTTGCCTAGCTTTCTCCCCTCAACCTGCCTCAATGGACTCGCCCATCTAGTTCCATGCCGCATTGGCTCTGGTCATTTAGTTAAGTGTTTGGCCCGCTTCGCTACCGTTAGTCCATTTAGCTGTATCTTTTGTCGCTCGTAAATTTTACGGAAAGTTTAGCTTTGACGTTTGGATTTCTTCTATATACATTTTGTTTCTAGTGGATTAAAATTTACTATTTTATTATTACTATTAGTTAATATAAACCCCATATAATCGAGACCTATAATACCACAAAAGGGGCGGTTGACACTTTAGATTAACCCTAGAAGTGGCAAGCTTTTTACTCTTACCTGTAACATAAAAATCATTACTAATATCTTCTTGAAATATCAAAGTTTAAACAAAAAAAGCATAAAACATGCCCCCCCTTATAACCACTAACCACAAAAGCAAAACAGGTGTCCACTGAAATCCCAATCAAGCCTACAAATGCCGTCAACTTCCACCCAAGCCGGCCACCATTTATTTAAGGTGGGCCCTCCTCTCTGCTATACCACACATTTGCAAGCCAAAATGGGATTGCTCAAGGTCGGAATTCGAACCCTAGCACTTCCGAATGGCTAGAACGTTACCCTCATCAGCATAGCGCGTTAGACGGTTCAGCCACTCAGTGCATAGGAGTAGAAAGCGCTTACTTGGTTATAGACCTGCCCGGTGGCAGTCTAGTGCACTACGAGACCAGGTTCGGTTGCTTGCCCCCAGAGGGCAACACGGTCACGTAGGTGCTAGTGTCTAATAAGTTCACTAAACTGACGACATGTGCCTCCACCTGCCATTTCTTATTGAATATGTAAATGCGTCGTGAATTACGACTTTGCCAGTTCTAGGGTTAAATGTGTCACCAAATGTCGTGCAGCCGTAAGACTAAAAGTTGGCCTTTGTGTGTTTATGGCATGATGAACATTATTCTGGTAAACTCATATGTAATTTATGTAATTAATGTTGCAAAAATAGGCCACAAACCACTGTCATGAAGGAAATTTGCCATGCAAATACACCAGAGCCTGATAGAACGTTGCCTTCAACAGCTGTAGTAGTACCCAAATTCGACTCGCAATCCCCGCTAACCTATTGCCAATATCTTGAAAGTTCCGGTGCCAGGCAGGGTCCAAGACCTTCCTCAAAAAATACCACGAACAATCTGTGGGATTTGCCTGTCAATTAAGAGAAGGATGACAACAGTCTACTGCTGATGCTGCAATAATCCAATCTATTCAGAGTATCGTGGGGAGTGTTGTGTGGACTGTGTCGAGGGCTTGTAAATGCCTAATTTTGGCGCAAACATATTTTTAGTATATTATGTTTTGATTACTGTTTTTGTATTCGTTAAAGTTCAGTTTTGTAACCAGAAATATTTATTTTTGAACTTTTTTAAAGTCGTGATATTTACGATAGTTTAGCTTTGTTGTCATTTTCAAAAAGATCAGCTCTCTAGGGTTAAATAAGGGTTAAGGGTGGTTTTTAATTATCAAAGAAAACCAAGCATACATCATTAGTCAGATCAACATACCCATCATCATATGTAGTAACTTCAGAGTCCAAGCATGCTTTAATAGATTCCTTTAGATCTGCCAACTGAAAGGGTTTTAAATATAACTTCCTATTACATTTTACACTGCGTTTAACACATGTCTTTTTATCAGCGACTAAATTATTCAGTTCACTAACCTGAAATTTGGCACTCTTGGTCACCATGTCGCTAAGTCGGAAAGTCGCCATTATTGTTATTGTTTTCATATCCAATCCAAATTGAACGCCATCAGCAAGGTTGCCATTAATCCTATGCTAAATAAGAAGAAAAACTTAAATACCATATTAAATTAAATATAAATTATACCATAGACTATGTTGAAAATTCCTTACAAACTATGAATAACGATAAAGTTTTCTAAATTAAGAAAAAAAAGATAGGAGGAAGGAAAAAATAAAGTTTTTTCAATAGCTGGTGTCTTTCCCAGGATCTTGAAGCATGGTTACCTGGTGCCTATTTTTAAATCTGGAGATACACATAACGTTGTCAAATATAGACCTATAGTTATTCAGTCTGCAGTTTCCAAATTCTTTGAGAGCTTTATACATTTGATGTGGTATCTTTTCATTCCACGAATATAATCATCCCTGAGCAGCATGGTTTTTGCCCTGGCAAATCTACAAATACCAACCTCACCTTGTTTACTTGTTATGTACTTTCTGCATTCTCCAATCATCATCAGGTGGACTGCATCTACTTGGACTTCTCTAAGGCATTTGATAAGGTTGACCGCCTCCTAGCCAAACTAGGGCTCTTAGTATCACGGGATCTCTTCTTCAGTGGTGCTTACTTGACTGGACGTACTATACTCTACAGGTTAAATTCGTTTCTCACCTCTCAAGCACATTAGGTACATGCTATTTCTGATGTACCTCAGGGATCACTGTTGGACCCTTTTCTATTCTGTCTCTTCATCAACGATATTGGTAGATTTTCTAGACGGCCCAACATCCAAAGAAACTTGAACAGAATAGCTCAGAGGTGTATTGATAATGAAATGCAGTTGAATGTAGTTAAGTGCCAGGTCATGACGTTCTCTCGATCCAAACTGCCCCAACCCTTTGTCTAATAACTTTATGGAACGCCACTGGAAGGAGTCCCCGTTTTCAAGGACCTGAGCCTATATTTCACCCCATGTCTTGATCTTGATCCCGGTGAGCACATATCCAGGATCTGCACCCAGGTCAGTACTTGAATATTTACTTAAATACTTAGTGTCTTCATCCATGACCGACATAGTCAGATAGATTGCGTCTCTTAGTGCTAAAATAAATATATATATGCCACACAAAACACATACTCAAAAATGCGGCAGACGTGACTAGATGGGTTTTACGGGGGCAAAAAGCGGCTGCTCATCCAGCTAGTCCAATCTATAGAGGAGCCTATTTACAAAGACACTCGCGGATTGTCAATCAAAAGTCGTTGAGCCCAAATCATGCACTTCAGCTGGCAGAGATTCTTATCGCCAGATGAGGGTGGCTTCTGAGTGTGTGACCAAGACGACAACGTGGCATATCAAGATTATTCGCACCTCGAGTGTCATACCCGTGGACCCCATCTCTCCGGCCAAACTGTTGCAAGTTTTGTTTTAGGAGCACTAGCGTGTTCAGGACATACTGGCCAAAGACGCTAAGAATATCTAGTTCAATGAAAATAGGCTGGGAGTGATCACTATGTCCAGATGCTGTGATAACTCTTACGGTTTATTTTGTAAAAGTAGAACTCGCTGTGCAGCAGGGGAGTGACCCCAAACTCCTAGGCCGCACAACAGATAGCTATGGAACAAGGTCTGGTAAGTCATCAACAAATATGGTCTGGTGATCAAATTTTTTATTTTTCTTAAAACGTATGTTACCCTGGCAAGCCTTGTGCACACCTTGTCAACATGTTGCTGCCAGTTTAGTCTAGGGTCCAGGAACCCAGCAGCTCCACTGCTTCATCTTTACCTCCAGGCCTTAGGGTACATGTAATTGATTGCGTCTTGTTTTCGTTGATCATGAGCCTGTTTTCAACGAACCATTACCTGCCTTGTGCCAGAAGGCCGCTAGCCTCCATCTTTGCCACTTGTAACCAAGGTTGTGTCATCTCTGCAAAAAGTAGTGTGCGACAACCTAATGATATATCATTTATCATCACAGCAAAGATAGGTTGGGTCCAAGGACAGAGCCCTGAGGGACGCCGTGCGAGATGTTCTTTATGCTCGAGGAGGTTCCTCTAAGGAAACCACCTGCCTCCTGATAGGAAGATAGTCAGCCAGGGTCTGTAACAGTGTACCACAAATTCCATATCTCCTAAGCTTGGCCAGAAGGACGTCAAGTAAAACCACATCAAATGCCTTACTTAGGACGCAAAGGCTCAGATGTACCTCTTCTCAATCCTCAAAAGCAGCAGAGAGGTGGTTACCAAGCTTGGTGGTACTACCAAGCTCAGGAGAGCTGGGGTAGATGAGCGACCACTTCTGAACCCGTGCTGAGCATCAGCCAAGAGGCTGTTTTGTTCAAAATAGGTCATAAGTTGCCTCTTCATGATTGTCTCCAACACTTAAAAGAAGACTGGTAGAATAGCAATTGGTTGGAAGTTTGATAACAGTGTGGAGTCACCTGTCTTATAGATCGGAATGACTCTCACTTATTTTAGGCAGTCAGGAAAAATTCCCTTCTCAAGGCATGCATTAATTAATTCAAATTAAAATTGAGGTTTAGTTATAATATCCACAACCGCCTTTAACAGGTGACTGGACATTTCATTTACATCTTTACTATCGGAGGCTTTAAAGTCCTTAAATATTTTTATGATGTCATTTGTACTCACCGTTTTCCAGCAATCAAAAGAAATCATAGAGGTGTAGTCCGGTGTAGAGTCCGCAGGATTGGTCTGCAACATTGGTAAGCTTGAGACTATATCCTCAGCAAAATTTGCAAAGTAGCTGTTAAAGCTGTCTGGATCAGCCAATGCCATAGGCCCTGGCAGTCAGGCCTTGAGAATGAAATTAGTAATAGGTTCTTGTCTTATTGCCCGCACCTCAAGAAAAGCTTTTACTCCTACCACCATAAAAATCCTGTATGTGGCACTAGTGCGTTCTATTTTATGGAGTATGGATCTGTTGTTTGGACTCCTCACCAAATTGGCCACTGCAACTCAATCAATTCTGTGTAGAAACGTTTGTTGAGATTGTTGGTTGTCAGGGTTGATCTACCTTAAGGTGGGTGTTGCTATAGATTACTGATGCTTATGGCTGCAGATGGTTGATCTCCACATCCCTCAGAGAACCCGCTTGGCACAGACCTTTGCGAAACATCATCATGTGACTGTGTATGTCTACTACTTCGAATGGTACCACACCGTGACTTTTGCGCTTGGGTAATAATGCCTTGCAGACTGAATTCTTTTGTGTCACTCTTGAAGTCTTTAAGAAATGAGTCCTCGTTTCTGCAAAGTGTATATAGTCTTTTTGATGCTGGATTTCTTATCACGTTGTCTGTAAACGTTTTATAAACTACATTATTTATATGTGCTTACCTTAACAATCTATGTACCTGTTCTATTTAATGTTTTGCACTGTTAGTTATATCTGGCAAATCACCTAGGTTTTCTGTATAAAGTTCATATTAATATCAACATACATTTTTAAACATGCCTGCTTATTATTATTTACTAGACGTATTGTAGTTTATCTCATAAATTATCTTTGTTAGCGAATTTCCCATAGGGAAGAAGCTATTACCGTAGGTCTCATGGTGAGACTTATGGTCCGATCGAGACCAAATTTGGTAGAGAGGTGTATTTCTACAACTGCTCGGACGAGTTCGTAAACCAGACATATCGGTCAATGGGAACGGGTAGTTTGGGGGGGTTTTGTACCCCAAAATGGGGTTTTTTGCGTTTTTCACATGTAGTTTTTAAAAATTTCTAATTTTATATTTCACCATTGGAATCAGCTTAAAAAATTACACAATTAAGTTCCTTAAAGTTTTTCTCTATCTCCAACGGTTACCGAGATATTAAAAAATCTAAACACAGTACGTTGTATTGTGGGGCTCCAATGTTAATCTTATGGAGGATAGGGAAAAATTAATATTTCCAATATTAATCAATATTTTTGGATAAAACTTGATATTTGGCTTCATGTGGTATAGATCTATCCATTTATGCTTAAAAATCATAGTTTATGTGTTTATCATGGCAGCAAACCTGCATACTCTTTTTCCATGTTAATCTTATGGATAATAGGCAAACTCCTTTATTTATGGACAGATGTTGATGAAAGTTGGTATAAATGTTAAGATAAAAATTATTTATGGTAGAAATTACTACTTTCAGTGTTCCTTACAGCAGCTAACCTGCACACTCTTTCCCATGTTGTTAATCTTATGGAGAATAGGCAAGTAATTCTCATGTTTATGGACAGACTTTTATAAAACTTGTCATATATTTATTATTATTATGTTATTGATTTAGAAATTCGCTGAGTACGCAGATCTTCTGCGACGGGGGTATTTTTTATTTGCAACTTGCAATTAGCCACTCAACATTCATGCCTATTTTTATTGGAAGGGGCGGGGGGCGAGGGGGTACTGTAAGGCCCCCAGGCAGAAGTCAGTGCCACAGCTTCGTGGTGCACACTGCCTCTGCAGGACCGCTGTGAAGCAGCGTTTTTGCTGCCCGATGGGCCTTGCTGCCGGTCGTGCTGGGTGCTTGCATACAGCCTACTTGGGGTGCCCCTGTTTTTAGCAGAAGGCAGCGGATCTAGACCTGGCGGTCGACAAACTGCCTGTGAGACGGGGAGCAGCATCTCATGTAGAGTGTTAGGGCGGAGGTGAGGTTCACTGGAACGGCCTAACACTCAGCTAGCGGAGGGGCGGAGTAATTGATAATTGCTCTATTCCAGAGGGAGCCAGACTGCACAAGACCTTGGTTAGGGACTGCACTTATGGGACAATGTCACTACAAACCCCGGCGGGGGGCTACACAGAAGATGAGGTTCAACGCACTCTCCTTCTCCTGGAGACACATTTTCCAGAGTGCAGACCGTTGGGGGGTGACAACAGAACCAAGAGCAGTTAGATCTCAAAAGGAGGACTGGAAAGTGGCTAAAGCAGTCATTTCACCAGGGAGGTTAGAATGGGCCATCAACTCTTTCGAGCCCTTCAAGTCGCCTGGAATAGATAGCATTCTTCCGGAACTACTCCAAGAGGGAAAGAGGGAGATACTGCCCTACCTCTTAGGGGTGATGAGATGTAGTTTAGCAATGGGGTACATACCCTCGAAATGGAGGAGGGCAAGGGTAACCTTCATTCTAAAAGTAGGCAAAAAGGACAATAGTCAACCTAAGTCCTACTGTCCCATAAGTCTAACCTCTTTTCTGTTGAAAACAATGGAAAAGATGGTGGACAACCACATAAGGTCAGAAGTGCTGAGGGTCTACCCTCTACATCAGCAACAGCACGCATATCGGGCGGGAAGATCAACAGATACTGCCCTATATGAGCTGACAAAAGTGATCAGGCAAGCACTGGACGGGAAAGAGACCGTTTTATGTGCCTTCCTGGACATAACAGGAGCCTTTGATAACACCTCTCATTTAGCAATAGAGGGGGTACTGGAAGGTAGAGGGGTTGACAAGACCACAACCCGATGGATTAGAAATATGCTGTCCACAAGAACGGTGGAAACACACGTAGGAAATAGAATTATTCAAATGGGTACAGTGAGGGGGTGCCCTCAGGGCGGGGTATTATCACCCCTCCTTTGGAGTCTGGTAGTCGATGAGCTTCTTGGGAAACTACCCAGGAAGGGCTTGCGATGCATCGGATATGCAGATGATGTGGTCATCATCGCAAGAGGGAGGTTCGAAAACACTCTCTGCGATCTAATTCAGGGGGGCTTGACTGTACAGAGGCTTGGTGTGAGTCTGTGGTGTCAGTCAACCATAAGAAGACATCACTTGTGCCTTTCACAAGAAAGAGGAGACTTGAGCATCTGAAGACCATCAGGCTTGGGGGGGAGCTTGAGTGGAAATCAGAAGTGAAATTTCTAAGGTTAATACTAGATAAGAAACTTATGTGGAATAGACACATAGAGGAGGTGACCAACAGGGCTAGTAATAACCTGATGACATGCAGGAGATATGCGGGGAAGATGTGGGGTTGTAACCCATATATACTAAGAAGTATGTATACCCTGTTAGTGAGGCCTATCATTACATATGGGTGCGTGGTCTGGGCTTGTAGAACCAAAGTTGAAGCAACAAGGAAAGCCCTGGAGAAAGTACAGAGGCTGGCATGCGTTATCATTACAGGAGCTATGAGATCCTGTCCTACTGCTGCCCTGGAGGTGATCTTGAATCTGACACCCCTACACTTTGTGGTAGAGAGAACAGCAAGGGAGACCTTGCTTAGAATGGAGAAGACTGGCTTTGACACTTTCTCCACAATTCGCGGGGAGCTATTTCCGCCAGGCCTAAAGGACCTGATGAAACAACCAAGGGATTCCATGGTAAGAAAGTATAACTTTGAAAGGAAATTCCATGTGGAGCTAGGAAATAAACTTAGCTGGGACGGGAAAACCCTAAATTCCCTCGGGAATCAGGTCATCAGGTGGTACACTGATGGCTCCAAGACCGAGGAGGGGACTGGTGTAGGGGTATTTGGTCCCAGGATCAAATACAACGAATCACTGGGGCGTTACCCCAGCATATTCCAAGCAGAGGTCAAGGCCATAGAAAGGTGTGCACACTTCAACCTAAGCAGAGGATACATGAAAAGGGAGATTGTGATCCTGTCAGATAGCCTGGCTGCCATTGGAGCCTTGAGCTCAGCAGCCTTCAGATCCAAGATGGTCTGGGACTGTCGGAGAAGTCTAGATCAATTGGGAAAGAACAACAAGTTGTCACTACTTTGGGTACCTACCTGGGCACCAAGGTGTTCAGGGGAATGAAGTAGCAGACAAACTGGCTAGGGTAGGGGCAGCCACCCCCTTTGTTGGACCGGAGCCAGGTTGTGCACTGGAGGACTCCTTTTTTAAAAAGAAATTAAAGGAGGAAGAGAAGGAAGCCCGAGGGAAAGCCTGGACCGCTCAGGGCTCAGGGGTCATCTGGGCAAGATGGGCATTGTTCAAGAGGGTGAATGCCGTTTCAGCCTATCTGGGGAGGAAACACCTAGACACCTATTGGCCGAGTGTGACGCGATAGGTCAGAAGAGAGCCAGAAGCTTGGGAACACACCAGGTGGCGGTGGAGGATTTTCCAAAGTTAGAACCCCTCATAATACTAAACTTTATTAAGGCATTAGGACTAGAGGGGGTTCGCTAGGCAAGAACTAGAGACTAGTCTGGGGGGCACAATAGATCTCATAGGTCGCGGTGCAATCTTTCCCCTAGATTTTATCAAGTATCAAGTAAGTATTGGAAGGGGCGGATTACTCTCAAGGCACTTCAGCCGTAGCTGCTTTTTGCGCATCCCTGTGTGGATTGCGGCATTATCACATAGCGAAAAGCCATTGGTGATTGGCGGGATTTGAACCCGGGACCTTGGGCATCAAAGCCCCGCGCTCTACCCCTAGACCAGCGCGCTCCCCTCATTCATGTCTGGTACTTCTCTTTTCTGTAGCATTTTCCAGCCTTGTGTAAGGGTTATACAATTTTTTTGGTTGTTCAACTCATCACTGGGAGAACTCGAGAAGTACCCTTTAAGATAAATTTCCTGTTGTGAAATCAATTTCAAATACCAGCTCATCCAGAAAAAATGATTGTATATACTTCCCTGTGGGAAATAGGTTAGATCATGGATATGTCCAAGGGAATGTTTTCAGTTCCTCTAAATAGCTGTTGTTATAGCTATATAATGTCACTAAGCATATGTCGTCACTGTTTCAAATTTTGGTCTCGCAAATTGCCAACACCCCCCTGCTGAGCCAAAACATATCCATTATCTATGTCAAAATGTTTTATACATGAAAATGAAGGTACTGATGACAAGTCTATATAATGAACCTATAAGGTTCAAAAATAAGGTTTGAAAATACTGGTATTCAGCACCTAAAAGGATCAAAGACATTATTACAGTTATGTTACAGTTAGTAATATAAATGATCCAGAGCTAAAATGGTTAGATAAAGTTTGATAGTTTTTACCCTACCAATTTTTTAACATCAATTTATATATACAAATCATTAAATTAATTAATTTTTTTAATGAAAAGAGGAGGACCGCCCACCTCTTTAAGGTTCTGACTTAATTCTCAGATGTTAGCTCTCTTTTAGCGAATTTCCCAGAGGGAAGAAGCTATTACCGTAGGTCTCATGGTAAGACTTAAGCCTGAGACCATGTATTTTTTCGTCTTTAGATGCCCAGAGTCCAAAAACAATAGACGTTAAAATTTATACATATATATATATATATATATATATATATATATATATATATATGTATGTATATACATATATATGTGTGTCTGTGAACACGATAACTCTCGTAAAAATGGTCCGATGAAGACCAAATTTGGTAGAGTCGTGTATTCCTACAAATGCTCGGACGATTTTGTAAACCAGATATATAGGTCAATGGGAACGGGTAGTTTGGGGGGGTTTTGTACCCCAAAATGGGGTTTTTTGCATTTTCACATGTAATTTTTAAAAATTTCTAATTTTATATTTCACCATTGGAATCAGCTTAAAAAACTACACAATTAAGCTCCTTAAAGTTTTTCTCTATCTCCGACGATTACCGAGATATTAAAAAATCTAAACACAGTACGTTGTATTGTTGTGCTCCAATGTTAATCTTATGGAGGATAGGGAAAAATTAATATTTCCCATATTAATCAATATTTTTGGATAAAACTTGATATTTAGCTTCGTGTGGTTGAGATCTATCCATTTATGCTTAAAAATCATAGTTTATGTGTTAATCATGACAGCAAACCTGCATACTCTATTCCCATATTATTCATATAGGGAATAGGCAAACTCCTTTATTTATGGACAGATGTTGATGAAAGTTGGTATAAATGTTAAGATAAAAATTATTTATGGTAGAAATGACTACTTTCAGTGTTCCTCACAGCAGCTAACCTACACACTCTTCCCCATGTTAATCTTACGGAGAATAGGCAAATAATTCTCATGTTTATGAACAGATTTTTATAAAACTTGTCATATATTATTGATTTGGAAATTCACTGAGCACGCAGGTCTGCTGCGACGGGGGTGTTTATTTCAATCGTGATCAAAATAAAATTTCTGACTTTTTCAAAGAGGAGCAAAGACGTGTTTTGACTATGTCGATGTCTCTTCAGTGTCATTGTAGTTTTATGTATCATTGTAACAGAATAAATCACATTGTTTGTAGTCATTATTAACACCACCAACTCAGCCTCTTTAGAAACATTTTCAAAACACATGCATGATAAAAGAACCTTTAGCTCAATTGAAAGGTCTAATGTAAAAATTCCTTGATAGAGTTAGTGTTCATTGTTCCTCCTTAAAGTCTTAATATAACACTGAAATGGTTTTGTTCAGCCGCACTAACAAGATAAAAGTCTAAAATGTAACTTAAAATGTTTACGGTGAGTCCAGTTACTGACTGTAGCATATTCCGTGGATTTCTATTTAAACTTATGTTATTGAATCACCGGTGAGTGTGGCTGAATAAAACAAATTAGTAATGATAGTATAATAAATTAATTAATGAAAGCCAATCAATTATTTGAATGATGGAAACACAGAAGGTTCAGTTATTTTAAATCCAAATAACCAAATAACAAACCAAACCAAACCGTCTTAAAATCATCAATACAAAATTAAATTCTAAAATTTAAGGGAAAAAATTAAAACTGAATAAACCTTTTTGATAATGTATTTACAAGTTAATAAAAGCTTACAGTAAATAGATATTCAAGAGACTAAGAAGTATGTATAAGGACCAACGATGTTGACAGCTACAGCCATATCCAGTTGAAATGAGATGTTGCCTTCTTCAATGCTGGGAAAGCAGGATATGTGCATAGTGATGGTTGTGAATTGGATATCACAGTTATCAGTTAATCTCAAAGACCCTGAAATTAGCCAGTATATTTAGCTTCCATTATTACCTTTTATCCTATGACGTTTAAAGCAGAGGGTATTTCCAATTGATGTCCCCTTAAAAATATACACAGCAATATATTTTTGATATTTCATCAATTTCTACTTCTCTAACTACTCAAAATGGCCTGACATTGGCCCCTTTATTTTGTGATAATATAGAAAGAAATTGTGGAAAGAATAAAGTTCTTGACAGATATGACAGTACAAACCTAACCATACATCTCTCAGTATAAATTAAAAAGTATCAACTTATAAATTACGTTATTTATATAGCCTTTAGGTAATATTACCTTTCTGAAATGTTAACCCAACCATCAGGCAGTACCTCATTTCCCACTAGGCCTAGGGTGCAAAATTTTAACCGATTTAATAGGAAATGTATGCTTATTGTTGCAGTTTGTGTTGCGGCAAAACAAATCTAGGTGGATGCTGGACTTTGCTTTCCGCTGTACTTCTCTACTGTACTTCTCTTTTCTGTAGCATTTTCCAGCCTTGTGTAAGGGTTATAAAATTTTTTATGGTTCAACTCATCACTGAGAGAACTCAAAAAGCCCTTTAAGAAAGATTTCCAGTTGTGAAATCACTTTCAAATACCACCTCCTCCAGAAAAAATGTTTTATACATAAAAATGAAAGCTCTGAGATTTTTGTAAATTTTTTAGACAAATTTTTTATTATTTGAACATGCAATCATGTCATCACATAATTTTGATGGGGCGTAGCAAACACGTTTAAGTGTTAAGTAGAAGAGCGAATTTTGTTGCCAGTACTATGTTAGTCCTAACTTAGCCTAAATAACGGAATTTCTCATTTCATTAGCTGGAGTTTCGCTAATTTATGCACTTATTTTACTTGCTTGAGGTGAGAAAACTCATTCCAATCGACATATCCCTCAGAATATTCTTTGAGTCTATATAATTATTCAAATTGCTAGATTGAAAAAATCTTTATAACAGAAGGCTAGAAATATTTTGGCTTATAGTATTTAGTTTTATCTTCTAAACTAAAATAATTATAGATAGATTGTTATTTTTCTGTTTTGCTTGAATTAATCATACTTACTTTTATTAAATTTAATCTTCTACCAGTGTTACACTTCCATGCAGCACTATGAAAACTACTTACCAAAAAGGTGAATAGAAAGGTCATTTCAAGTTGTGAACATAAGAAACAAGAAGTATATTTCTAAAACTAGCTCAATGCAATGAATTTCTGATTAATTAAAAATTTGTTGAAAATAGGTTTAATTTAAGTGCTAAATCCTTTCTTCTTGAAAAACAAAATCTCTATGTGTGTATAATCCTTTAGATAATCACAGCTAAAAAAGTCTTTGTTTAAATTTATTGGAACTCAGCTACAGGTGGATGTGAGGGGTTCTCATTGTCAGTGGGCTGTCAATAATAACTTTATTAAATTTGTATTTTATTTCCGATCTGTCAGCTGTGATGGAAACTAATCAACATCATACAGCCTTAATAAATAAACGGTACCAGTGGACTAACACATACTTTCTCCCTTAAGTAAATTTAAAAAGACAATCTGTAATAAAACTATCATGTTCTACAAAGTTATTCTAAATATCATTTAATAATTTACTGTTCAAATTGTATAAGGGAAACCCCCCCGCCCTGGTAGTACCAAGCTTTTTTGAGCTGGTTTTGTTCGGTGATTTGACCTTACACTTCATACCAAGTTTCATGGAAAACGGTTGGAAAGTAAGGAAGCAATTGATTTTTTTATATTCTCCATAAGAATAACATTGGGCGCTTTCAGACAATGTACTGTGTTTATCATGGATAGTAAATTTAACTTTTCTGTGGAACCGTTAGTCGTAGACAAATAATTCAAAACACTAATTTGTTTAGTTTTTTAAGCTGGTTTCAATTGTACCAGGCAAGTTATACTTTACTTTTATTATTTTTGCTGAAAATTTAAAAATTGGATTTTTTTGACATTTAAAAGCCCATAACTTTTGAACCGTCATTTTTACAGATATGCGGGTGGTGTCAAATTATTAAAGTACTCTTTGCACTATAAACTATCAAATTTTAATCAAAATCGTTAGAGCCGTTTTTGAGAAAATTGGACTTTTCACGTTTTTTGAGGGTTTTTAGGGGTGAACTACCCTTAAAAATAAAAAATTTCAAAAAATGAAAAAACGCCTGGAGATACGGTAACTATATATATACATGCCAAATTTCATCTAAATCGGACCAACGGGGTAGTCTGTGGCACTGTACACATCCAGACACACACACACACACACACACACAGACGGACAGACATCACGTCGAAACCCACTTTTTTGGATTCAGGGGACCCCAAAACGGATATATCCACCTTCAACTCAAATTCGAAAATTTTGACAAAAACAATACTTTCTCCATATACTATGTATAAGGGGAGAAAGTAAAAATGTGGAAAAACTGGAAAAGGCACAAGCGTAGAAAGTAGGTTTTTATAAACTGACTCTACGAGCGCTGCTATATAATTATTTACTAATTTTTTGTTTACAAACCAAACAGCTGATCTTTTTAGCAATATAAACTAACGACATAATAGGAAACACGTGTAATGGCAGTTTACTGTAAGTTATTATTGTCTGTTTTCAAAACCAGACTTTCAAATTAGATTAAGATAAATATATTTATGAATATAAAGGTGATGAAAAGTACTGTTTTAGCATGTCCGAAAGTGCTATATCGGTGCTTGATAGAATTCAAGTACTCGGCTTCGCCTCACACTTAAAATTCTATCGTGCACCCATAACAGTCACTTTCCGGACTAGTGACAAAATATACTATTTCTTCATCTGATTTTTGAATACAGTATACCCGAATTTATGATGAACCCATTAAAAAACTCCGGTGGTTTAAGGTCAAGGGTTTTCAGAGAAAAATGCATGTTAACTTATGCAGAAATTACTTACCAAGGAAACAGCTTCCTTTTCCCAGTTGTACATTTTCTTGCCTTGTGACTCATAGCTCAGTCTTGTTGAAACCACAATCTTTGCTTGTTAAGCTAAGGTAACATCTTCAAGATTGGCTATAAATGATCATCAATCATTGTAATTTACCGCAGGGAGTTGACTATTTGTCCCTTGGTTTCCTTAACCCATGAGAGTGACGCGACGTCACTGTCTTTTTCACGGGGTCGTTAGTTTTTATTTAATATCTCTGGAGTTTCAAGGTCGCAAGTTTTCTGCCTTTCTATACCTTCAAATCTACTTATACACTGGCCACTTGACTATACTTCACCTCTTTTCTGTGTGCAGTATTTGTCTGGAGTCTGTTTACGGCGTATACCGGTGGATTCCACCGTGCGTGACTCATGACGTTAGTGGAATTTTGTTTTTTTATCCAGTGATACTAAGTGTTTTTGTGACTTTTACATGCCAACATAGATCTCAGAGAGAAGGAAAGACTCTGAAATTTATTATTATATAGTGTTAACAAAGAAGTAAACCTTGAAGAAGCCAACCTGTTAAATCCAGGAGTGATTGAACGAGAAGGCGGGAATGTTTTGTTGACGAACTTCCTGTATTGTCCGCTGACGGGAATTCGGACTCAGTTATTTTTGTTAAAAAAGAATTTGAAAGAGTACTAAAACCTATCACACCTGTGACATGCAGGAAGCGATCAATTTGCATTGTCTTGAACTGTGCAGAAGACCAACCTCCCACTAGACAGAACGACGAAGACTACACGACTTTGATGACTTGAAATTTTGCCGCTTTAGTAAATAATTTTTGTATTTACCTTATAATTTTACTAATTATTGTTATTTATTTATTTGAATTTACCTAAAAATGTGCACAGATAATTAAGTTGACCACTCTAATAAAACTTATTTTTTAGATTTAGAAAAATAGCAGGCTCTTACCATGATAATTTTTCCATACATTTATTTCATATATTTTCAACCAGTTTTCATTTTTCATTTTTACTTTTGTAAGCTTTTTTATAGCACGGTGGAACCCCTCACGTAACTTTTTTGACGCAACCCCTCACAAGTTGTAGATAGACGGTGTTGTGATGGCTGTTTCAGTCATCCCCACTCAAACTTCTTAGCATCTTGAACATTATTAGTGCTATGCATAATGGTTTTCAAAATGTTGGAGTGGAGGCTTACCTTTAAGACCCATTTGATTCTGCAAGTAGTTGAATAGTAGTTGTAGTAGTTGAATTGGCTTAACTCTAGGGGGAGGACACAAAGGAGGTGACAAAGGTTGATTATAATCCTTTCAAGTTCTGCATGGTATAAAAAGCCTCTTCAGTGAGGTAAACTGAAACTGACTTGAAATGTCTTTGAGCAGTAGCTGTGATGGGGGTGAAACTCATTGAAGTCAATTTGGAACTGCATACGCTTAGGGCTGCATGGTCAAGGGGTTGCTCGATCTTAGACCATGACCTCAGGAAAGCAGGTGACCTCCAGTTTTAAATAACCTTCTCCAGGTTTTCGGGAAAGACTCTGCTCAGAGAGACCTTCAGCTCCCTTTCACACTCAGAGGCCACCAGATACATGCGAGGAGCCTATTATATGCTCTCATAAGGCACGTTTCCTGTGAGTAGTTTGCTTCCAGAAATTGAACAGTGCCTAGTTCTAGTGAGGAACAACTCCTGGAGACTCAAATGTCAATGGTGCCTGTGAAGGAAACCCTCCATTTGTTAAAATCACTTGATGCCTGTGAGTAGTTTTCTGATGGAACACATTGGCACCTGGTGCCTGTGAGGAGCCACTCCAACTCACTGTCCATGTCCATGTCTGGGACTGTGATGTCCAGACTGGGACGGTGGCTAGGCCCTGTAATCCACCTACTTGGGGGTCACGATTTGTGGATAGTTTTAAGCGATGGTCGGTGGGTATAGTATTCTCTTGTCTGGATTAACGTCCGCACTATTGAATACTACATTAATCCGCAAAAAAAAACTATTTTCTCAAATAATTTTGCCATAGAGGGTAGTAAGGACACAGGTCTGTAGTTACTAATCTCTTTTGAATCATCCTTTTTATAAACTGGGATACTGGGAGCTTGATTATTGATAAAAACAATAAAACAATAAAAATATACATATTAACAAAAGGCTTGGGGAGGCTATGCCCCCTCATGCACCCTTTAACTCCACCCATGAACAGATTTTTTTTAGAAGATTTAGAAGATTTTTTTTTAGAATCGATCCAACAACCTTCAGGTTTGAAGGTATATAACCTAGTAGCAGTGAACCTACTTACTTACCGTACTCATTTTTCATGTTAGTGGAGAATAGTACATTAATTGTGAGTTATGATTAAGAATAATTATGAAGAAGCTTGTATCATGACAAGTAATTTCTAAACTAAAGAAAATTTTCTTAGTATGCAGGCCTCCTGATTACCATTTTATTGCCTTTTGGTTTTCATTTAATACATTTTAATTAACATTTTTCTTTTGATGAGATACTCACTCACCCTGTTTCCAGTTGCATCCTGTGTCTGATGTAATTTAGCCACTATCATTGGCTTCAGCTGTTATAGTTTTTTCATGTGCATAAACTGCTGAATCATCTAGCTTCCTGAAACCAAGACTTTTTCCAATATATATTATAGATTAGGATAATACTGGGATTGGGAACAGTTTTGCTATTTTAAAATAAATCTTATGGGAAAGGATGGGTTTTTGGGTAAATCTAATGTTGTCTATCCTCAAAATTCATTTTCTAAAAGTCAATCATCAAAATTTACTACTTACTCATTTCAAAGAGATTCTTCTGGATTATAAATACTGGAATTATAATGAATAGGAGAAAAAACATTATAAGCATATTTTATTGCAGAGATTATAATGAGTTATTTATTCTGGTTTAACGTAATATATTACACCTATTTCCCCATCCTTTTCAATTTTCAACGGGTTATCCAAATCCCAATACTGTACAGTAGTCACTTAAAAGCTTTGAATGGACAATGTTATCCCATGAAGGTGTTTTACAATAACAGGGTGTCTCCTCATCTCCACCAATCTGAGGAACGTGAAGCTCTGTAGTTACTAAGTATTTTAATTTAGAATATTGTTTTTTTTTTATGGTTACTTTCAAGGGACGAAGAAACCTCTAAATTAACTATATCTTGGAAGCCAAATCAAATATTACTCTTCTTCAAATATTCACACTGTGATTAAATAAACAACTAAATATAGAAACTGACAAAAGACAGTGAATATTGGACTATTAACCATTATTTACTCATTTGCGCTTACTTTATTTAAACGTTATTGATGTCATATTTTATTGTTTTGTATTATTCAGTGTTAGGAAGCAAGAGTCATTGTTTTGACAAAATATTAAACTAAAATTGCAAACATAAGATCAGACATAAAAAAAAGATAAGACTCAGGTCGAGACGATAACATTCGCTAACCCAGACGTTCGCTAACCACTGTCCGCCAGGAACATTGGCTAACTCAGACTTTCCCTAACCTGTCGTCCACTTACATTCACTAACTGGAACTTTGGCTTACCCAAACATTCGCTAACTGTCAATTCCCGCAGTCTACTTTTTCAGCTTATGTTATTATTTTACTATGCCAACGTGACAAAGTAAAATTATGTTGTGACATTAAACCCTTGTGCAATATTATCACGTCGTTGTTCACTGAACTACACTTCATACCTGATCACTGAAATGTTTAATGTTTAATTGTTTAATGTTGTAAATGTAAATATATTCTATAGCAGTTATTATTAAACCTAACAACTAACAATGAAATTCATTAAAATCAGTGACACCGAACTCACAGAGCTATGAAAATTTACATAAAGAACATATTCCCATACATGTTACAGAAAATAATTTTTGAGTAATAATTTTCATCACAATTATCCTGTAGTTTCTATTATCTTCCAAATAGTACAAGTAGTTTTAATTGATGCTGTTAAATCACGTCAGATATTAAATATAATGAATCATACGATGATGTTTGTTTTATAAATACATATTATTTGGAACTCACTTTATTACGTCTTGGTATAAAAAAAAATCTCAGTAAATTTTGAGATTTATTTAATGTATATATATATATATATATATATATATATATATATATATATATTAGTAATTAGTAAGCTACCAACTGACTGAACTCTTCTGAATGGTCGATACCAAAATTCTGGCGAGAGAGAAGTTAGTGAATGTAGTGTCTGGACCAAACATCCGCTAACCAGGTTACCGTATGTTTGGGTTAGCCAAAGTCCTAGTTAGTGAAAGTCACCAACGAACAATTTTCTGTATATGGCGTTTTAACATAGGGTTAGCGAATGTCTGAGTTAGCCAATGTAGCGGTCCCCTCATGACCACTACTTAGGAACTTGTCAATTATATTATATTTTTAATGCAACTATATAATATGGTATAATTTTATAATTTTTTAAATAAATTATCAATGTATATAAATTAGAATTCATTTTTTAAGTCTACTAGAACAGCTGATCACTTTCTTTTAAAATAACTTTAATATTTCAAAACTTATACTTTATACTTTTAACTGAAATGGCAACCTACCCAGGTAGGTATTTTAAGCCAAGTATGAATGAGAAATTAGTGTAGGGTGATTGTGATGTGATCTTGTAGTCTTGTTACTCACTAAGGCTTACATATTCCTTAGATAGAACTGTAATTAATAGCCCAACAGTCAATGGCATATCTAAGGGACCTACAGTTTAACATGGGGACCGAACCACTGCCTCCGAACTACAAACTGGTCTAATTATGAAGATTATTTTAGCGGATTAACATAGTATTCAATCGTGTGGACATTAATCCACACAAGAGAACACTACACCCACTGATCATCGCTCATAACTATCCACAATTTGTGACCTCCAAGTAGTTGGATTACAGGGCACGCAACGGTCCCAGTCTTAGTGAAACATAGAAAATTGTGTCTCACTCTATTACTTTTTTGCAAGATCATTACCTTATTTTCTACCCTTGGCATTACTACATGGGTCAGTTTAAAATATACAAGTATACCTTTAAAAGCTTCATTACTATTTTAAAATTTAGGTACAGTAGAACTTCGATTAACCTTCACCCTCGGGACTGGGACCATGACGGATAACCGAATAGACAGATAACAGAAATAATAATAGCACCGATACAACTTAGCACCTATACAGTGTTTGGCGTGGCAACATCGCAATTCACTGCCTTGCATATTATAATGGCGCTATTGTAAGTCCTAATTAATTTTCATGATTGCTGCGGAGTACTTAATGTGAATTTATTTTAAATGAGAGAAAAAAAACTACACCAGTTCAAGTGAAAAAATACTTTATTAAAATATTTTATTAAGAAAACAATGAAATATCAACTGTACATGTACGTATTTTTACTCTCAAATCTTATGTTGCCGGTATTTCGTTTTAAAAATCCGTCAATTTCTTTTGTTCCTTTCCCCGTCAAGCTTTTCAGGCAGTCATGTTTCTAATTATTCTGAGAAGAAGCACCAGCGTTTAATAATTTATTGTTTTTGTCGAGTCCCAAAACTACATGTTTCCGTTTCTCAGCCATAACAGAAGAGCATTACACACTACGTATAAACAGCACTGCCAACAATAAACGGTAAAGCACGTAAATCACTAGTAGGCATTGCACTCAAAATCGGCAATAACTTCAGTTCACTGTAGCCACGCACCCTACTGAACTGAAATAAAACAGTAGCAGTGGAATGCAGAAGACAGTGTGAGGGATTAACCAGCTGGGTCATTACTCTTGCCGCCAATGATACACGCACATTGCAGGTGTGCAGTACTACAGTTGTCACTACTCTTCATAGAGCCTCAACAGACAATCCGACTCAGCGCTGACGCGGAAACATAATTTTTTTGCGCTAGCGGGTAGGCGGTTAATAGAGACTGACGGTTAAAAGGGTGACGGTTAATCGAGGTTCTACTGTAACAATATTAATGTTAGATGAAGGTAACATAAGAAATATTGTTATGAATATAAAAAGACAAAATAATTGTTGCCTTATTCTCAGTTTTCACTTGTTGTATATTTCACTTGTATTGACGCAAAACAATTTATAAATAATTTAGCAATTTTATAATTCAGGGCTAGTATTCGTAACTAGTGAAAGCTGAGTTAACCATTGATAGTTGAGATTGCTTACGAAGGAAAATTTTATATATATTGTGTCAGAATATGATAAAAAATAATCATAACTAAAAACTACTCTATGCATTGTTACAATTTTGTGGATTACAGATTCTGGCTAGAAATCATATATTGTTGTGTAGATGAAGTGAGCTCCTTTACAATTCTGAGTTGTCTTGTCATCAGAAATCTGCACCCAAAGTCCTGAAGTACTTCACAATATAGTAAAAGCATATTGTTTCACTCCTAAAAAACTGAAGAAGTTTCATGAAGTGTTTTTTTTTAATTTATTCATATAATAAATCAATATTCTTACCTGGTATTGTCATAAACTTTAAAATTTTCTTTTGAAAGTCACGTTGATTTGGCATTAAGTTTATTTTCCAATTGACGAAGAATAATTACTTGGATTGAAAGCAGAGTTTTTTTAAGTGCAATGTAAAATACTGACTGAGCTGTTCATAATCAAATGCAGGTCATTTTGTTGTTGATTGTTTTAATAGCACTGTATTATAAAATATAGAAGTGATTTTTCATCAAATGATAACCTCAGAGATCTGAGCTGGTATTGGCAAGGTGTGATTAGATTGGTGGGCCTTACATAACTCACCCTAATTGCTGGAAACAGTAAGCAATATATGTGAATCAAGCAAAACAAATTAAACAAATTTAGTTATTTCTTTAAAAAAATTTTATTAACGCTGTAAATAAACAAGTTCGGGTTAACAATCCAAAATGGATTAATATGAACCACACACATTTATGAGGAGACTGTGGGTGAGACAACGAGGTGTCGCTGAATGTCGCTGATGTCGCACGGTTCTAACATCGTGTTTTCCAAACGCTTGGTTACGAATAAAATTTTACAAAGGCGAGAACCCTATGTCGATTTTGTTTTAAATACTGCCGTAATTTTGAGCTTAACCATAAAAAAACATGCAGAGATTTCAAAACCGCTAAAAGTAGACGATGACAACATAAACATAATACTAATAACAAGCCAGCAAAATACTGTTATTACGTTTATTTTCTATAAGGACGGCTGTATTCAAACCCCTTCACCTGTTGTTCCTTCGAATAACAATTAACAGAAAATATGATCAAACAAAACATTAAAATCATACAATGTAACATGTTTCAAAACGGACTGAATTGTTCGGTTCAAATTGTTAAAATACAATATTCACTCACATTCAAACCGAACGAATATCCGTTTAGATTCTTCTGGTGTGATTGAATGACAAGCGATAACTTTCAACAAAAAATGAGTGAATGTGCATGTTTGCTCGTTGTTGTTCTGAATTATCACAGTGACTTTGGCAGGGAACAAAACAAAATAAAGAAATGAGACACATCACCAATACCAGTCGCATTGTCAGCAACATAATTGGTAAATACAATTTACTGAAAACCGAATATCTTTCGACCTTTTTTCGAAACAATGTCGAGTGAGCAAATAGATTTCATCAGTTTATTAGACTTACCGTATGGAGAAAGGACAAGAGAAGTTTTCACTAATTGTATCTTTAGTTTATTGCTCAACTGGGCACAACCTCATAGGTCCTGTGTGGGGGGAAAGGTGAGTCTCACACAAATATCGTACATGCTATGATATGTACCATACACACTAACACATACAATGGCTTGACACACTCCTCACGTTCCGATTACAACATTTAACAACTTTAAACATCCTTTTAAGTAAACAATCAACATACTAACAGTATTGGTTTTATTGAAGAAATATCACATACAATGCATAAAGTACGTTTAGGCGAAACAAGTGAATTTATGTGCAACATGTGCAAAACTTATCACAAACTCCATGAATTGTAAACTAAATCCTTTAATAACATTTGTAACTGATGAAATCATGTATTACTACAGTCAAAACACATTCAGTAAAGTAAATAATTTATAATACAATACTACCTATATTCAGAAGCATGACTGATATAATATTGAAGATTATAAATGATTTACCTTGATAAGATTATTTAATATATTTTGTTAGTGGTTCAAAATTTAACGGCAGGGAATAAATGATATGTTTGACATATTTTATTTTTTGGAATTAAAATTAAATTCCGAAAATTGTTTTACTTTGCAGAACCCTTAAAGAATGGATTGTATTTTTATGCAATTAACTAGTCATACCAATTATTTATGTAGGTTGCTAATAGCATTAAAATAATCTGTATTGAAAGCTATGAGCAACCTATTCCATCAAAAATCATGATGATTAATTATTTTTTGTAAATAAAAAAATCATGAGTGGGTTTTGTTGGGTAATTTAACCTTACGCTTCATACCAAGTTTCATGGAAACGGTTGGAAATAAGGAAGAAATTGATTTTTTATATTCTCTATAAGAATAACATTAGGCGCTTTCAGACAACGTACTGCGTTTATCATGGACAGTAAATTAAACTTTTCTCCGGAACCATACGTCGTAGACAAACAATTCAAGATACTAATTTGTTTAGTTTTTTCAAGCTGGTTTCAATGGTGCCAGTCAAGTTATACTCTACTTTTATTGTTTTTGCTAAAAATTTAAAAATTTGATTTTTTTTACATTTAAAAGCCCATAACTTTTGAACCGCAATTTTTACAGACATGTGGGTCATGTCAAATTATTTAGTACTCTGTGCACTATAAACTATCCAATTTTAATCAAAATCGTTAGAGCCGTTTTTTAGAAATTTGGAATTTTTAATGTTTTTATAAAGGTTTTAGGAGTGAACTACCCTTAAATTAAAAAATTCAAAAAAATGAAAAAAACGCCTGGAGATACAGTGAATGTATGTATGTGAATGTACATACATGCCAAATTTCATCTAAATCGGACCAACGGGGTAGGCTGTGGCTCTGTACACATCCAGACACACACACACACACACACACACGAAGACAGACACACGGATGGACAGACATCACGTCGAAACCAACTTTTTTGGATTCAGGAGACCTCAAAACGGATATATCAACTCCTAACTCAAATTACAATCCCTTACTTAAGGTTTCAGTATCTGTTTATTTGTGCTTTAAAACCTCACTATTGTATGCTACTCCCTTAAAAAGAAATGTTTTTATCCTAAATTTATTTTAGATCCAATTAATAAAATTGAGTAAATAAGCAAATTGAGTTACAAAATTTTATCTTAAAAATAGATGATGATAAATTAGACATAAATTATCCCTACATGCCTAAGATACTTGTGTATCTAAACCCAAGCTATCTTCTGCCAGAAGTAAGAACTAAGCCCTGGTCTATTGGCTTATGTGAATCGGGTTTTCAGCTTGCCTTGTTTATATCTCAAAATAATGTTGAAAATATTGATAAATTTATGCATTGTTTAATCATGCTCTAGAAATTTCAATGCTCTAAATTTTTTTAATAAGTGTAAATGTTAATAAGCAATTTATACGTGTGCTATTTTATATCTTATTTTTAGAATGAAATATTTAATATTTTTTGAAAAATATATATAAATTCCATGGAATTCTCTTAGTGCATAGATTAATTGTTAATCTATATTTTATATAAAAATTTCAAAATAGGTATAGTTTTAGTTGTAAATAATGTTTAACTTAGAAATCTTATCATTGCATGTCTATTCAACTGTTCTTCTTTTGCAGCAACAGTATCCTAATTAAAAAAATAAAACTCTATAATGAATTAGTTTGCTTTGGCTATTAGAGTCAATGTTTGAATTAATACTTGAAGTAAGTTTCCTGAGTTTCTCATTCCAAATAGATCGAGAAAAACTACTTGTGAAATATGAAATTTAGACCCATGTGAAACACGTGAGAAAAATAATATTTCGTTGTATTAAATTTTAATTACTTATACAAGGAATGATTTATTTGTAGTACTACTCCTGTCACTGTATTATAAAATATCTTAAAAAGAATAAATTCAATTGTTTCGATCTAAGACATTCTAAAACTAAATGCCATATATACAAAACAACAAGGTTAAGACCTACCTTCCTCCCCACACAGGTTTTGATTAGGCTATATGTAAATTAACCTGCGCAAATCTGCTCGCTTACTGCATGGGTCCTTTGAAAGCTTAATACGAATACGTCCGTGTGTATCTTTCCTTGAAAGTTACACTTTTAAAATGTAAACAAATTTGAAAACGGTCAATACATAAGCTGCAGAAATCTCTGCCAACCAGCAAACACTCACACCTCCATCTTTTTACAATAGACTATAAACACATTTTCTTTGTTAAAAAACACAATTATTTACATAACAATCTAGGAATGTTCGCATTATTATATAATAATCATTAAGACTCATATAAATAAGATAAATGTCTACAGTTACTGGTAACTCTTGAATTATGTAATTAAAAGATTTCTACAATACCTGCCTCAAAGCCTAGAACAAATGGATTAAAATAGGCTCCTGCCCGCTTGCCACTATAGAAAATGATGTTTCAAATGTATTTTAAATGCTAAATAAACAATGTTCAACTAACTAATCCCTTATGCAATGTCTCTTATAAACGTAACCAACAAATCGAGTAACAATAACAACATGTGGAAAGCGCAATTTCATATTCCAAAATCAAATCACTCATCTGCAACACCGATGGGATAGAATACAAATAACTATAAAAACTATGTTCAGTGTTTAATTTGTTAACATTTTATGGTAAGTCAATTGAGAAGAAAAAGTTGTTTTCATATTTTTATTTGTGGGTTGGAACAAAATTAAATTGAAAATATTAAAATCTATTATATTTCAAATTTCAAACACATTATTTCTGAATTAACTATTATTCAGTACATGTCAACACATTATGACATTTTTTCCTGGTTTTATAACCCCATATTATTATTTAAGGTGGTTAGTATTTTTTTAAATCCTTAAAGATTCTATTATTTTACCATAATGAACTTTAAAGTAACAATTTTTACACAGAAAAAAAGTCTGAAATATGAAATTGAGCTAAACCACAGAAAGTATAATACATAGGCAACAGTCACATTTCTATAGTATGCGCTTGTAATCTTAAGGTACAGTGCGCTCAAAGTGATGGGCAACTCACAGAGCTGCCAACGTCGAAAATCTCAAACTTAACTTAAATGAAATGTTTAAAAACCGTTACAAAATCGGTGAAACAAAAATAAGACATGTTTACAGTTGGCATCACTGCAGGGGAAGACGAGTTGGGCGCAGTGTACCGTGTAACTAGAGGGAATGAGACACCACCATCTGGGGTGCTGAACTATGCGTAAAAGCTACTCCAAACCTACGATATTGGTAAAACGTTTGCTCGTGGTTCAACGCCGCACAGCCCAATATAAATACAAGCACTTAAAACAGTGCTCAAAATCTAGGATTTTATAATAATATACCTATATTTTTGTTATTTTTACAATAAATGTGTCGAATGAATGAGAAATGACATAACGTGATATGACGGGAGACGATGGCAGAAAGTCGGCACAGGCCGTGACATAAGGACTGTTATCCCGTGATTGCCATTAAAAAGTGATCGGGAATTAACTTTGCTGGTCATAAGCGGTCCAATTTTTAATACTGAATCATCTGTTTTGACGAGTCTTCAATCAGTTTAGTTTTGTGATGACTCTACTTTTGATTGGAAACTGATTAGTGAATATTTCTTACTTGTTTAATTTAAGTGAAAATCTAAAAAGATTATCATTTCACACAAATATAAAAATATTTTGTTTATTAGTTTGGCCAGATTAACAATTTGTGATAATGGTGTTACAATCAAAGTATGTAGAGCTAGACTCAGAGTATTGTCTTAACTTGGGGTTAAAGAAATGCTTTCAACTGTACTGATTTTGCTCAATATACATAAACTTCATATTTATCAGGGATGTATTGAATGGAAAAAAGATCTCTAAAATAATATAAATTTAAATAATCTTTTAAGTGCACGGTCGCTTAGTATTTTTAATAAAATTCTATTTCTAATAAATAAATTGTTTCTCGCAGTTTATAAATAACTTTATGACGTGGAATAATTACAAATAAAAATATTAAGCTTTCTATAAAAGCAATGTATCCCTAATATGAGCTGTAGGCTATTAATTATAAAGGCATTTCACTTTGTAATTCACATACGTTGATTGTAATAGTACGTTAAAAGTATCGACTAAAGTTTGTGTAATGGAAATTAAGCTTACTGGCATTCTCATATGTACAGCATATTCAAGAATTACATAATTCGAGCATTAAAAAATCGCACAGAACTGCTATATTTACATCGTATATGATATGTCACTATACAGAGTTGGCATAACTTATAATTCGCTTACTACTAAAATAAAAGTTTGTCTTTAGATAGACCTTATTGCATCTTTGATATCTTGAGTTTTATTCATAACAAAGTAAATATTAAATATATAAAATAAGACTTGATAACATATCAAGTGACCATGCTTATATATTAGTGTAGGTGTGTAACATGTTTTTTAACAGGAAGTTACCATAATTTAAAAGATATCACCTTTAAAAATACAACAACTGTACTACCATATTTGCAATTACGGTACAAAAAACTTACTTACCCGAACATTTTAATAAACAAAATTTCCTAACAATATAATTTTATAATGTAACAAAATTGTTAAATTTAATGTTTGCCTTCCTCTTAAAAAACACATGACACCCTGTTGTTCTAGTTGGTGAGTTAAGTTGTAGATGGCTGACTGTCAATGGGTACAATAATCTCAGAACACACAACCAAATGAGGTGAAACGCTAGGTGAATAACAGTCCTTATTGAGGCTGAATAGGTCAGCCCTTCACTCCAAGAAAAATAAGTCCAACCAAAATTGTTTTCCAGAGTTGAAAAATTCAGATAATACAGTGGTAATGACAACATTATCTACAGTAATAATTTCCGTGGCATATTGCATGGGAACTCTGGCCTATTCCCTGACTATATTAGCCTATTACTAAAATTTGAAAGAAATAGCAGTCCTAACCGAGAATTTATGATAATATTAACTATAAAACCACCTTGTAATGTATGACCGTTCAAAACCTTCTCATTCAGGGGCGTTAAACAATCGTACAATTTTAGCATTTTTAGTAGATTATATAGATGAAATAACTATAGTATTGTCTAAAAGTAAATATAATTTTAACTAGTCCCTTATTTTGACATGTATTTTTTTATTTAATTATCATAAAATTTTTCATGTATATTTTTGAAAAACTCAATCCTTAGCTTTCACTACCACAAAGTATATTTGGTCAAATATTATCATACCTAACCCAGGATAATGATAACATCTTGCAATTTTTTTGAGGAGGAATAGATCATCATAAAACAACACCGTAATATGGTAACGGTAACGCTAGCAAACAAATATTGGATGCAGTAAGTGCTAAATCCATGAAATATACGTGGTGTATTGTACTCCAAGGATTTGTTTATATCTCATTGTAGTATTTATAACAGTTATAACAGTTCAAATTAATTCCCTATCTAGTATTCCTACATATCAGAATACTTCAACTATGATCCTAAAATTTAAACTTTGGTTTGTAGGATCTAAGTGTAGTGAGCATATGAAATATAAGGCAAAATTAAACAATCATTCCTTTTGTTCTATCTGAGTTTATCTCCCTGATTAAAGATGAAGAGAAAATAGTTTGATTAAAGTATTTAAGTTAGTGAAATATACTTAAAATTTATTCATACCATTATATACCATACTTCATACTTCATACCATTCTTTCTTTAGCAGTAACAATTTACCATATTTGTAAAAATTTCTAAAATACTTATCATGCAAAAATACTCGTATCGCTGTATTGTATTTTTCATTATAGCAAATCTTAAAAAATTTAAATTTATTCTCTCTTACAAATAGTTGGTGGCCACCAAATTTTTGAGACAATGTTTGGCGTCGGTGGCCGTTGAGAAGGGTGAACGGTCGCACAAGACAAGGCGTAAGCCAGACCTACGCGGCATGCCCTACTGCAGTGGGCGCACCCACTATGCTGGTATAGAGTATACAATACGTTACAGTCTGCAGCAAAAATGTAAATATCTACTTATTTCGTTATTTTTCATTGAACTGTTGATAAGGAAGCAGATATATATCAGAAGGACATATTATAAGAGAAAAGTAGGACATGAGTGTAACAGGCTGACAGAGTCAAACAAAAATAAGGTCGATACATTGATAAACACATAATCTCGGAGGAATAAAATGAGAAAGTCAAATGTGAAATTAAGTTTACACAATGCTTGATTGTAGGTTGACGGTGATTTATGATACAGTAGTTTGTTTGAGTATTTTATAGTAATTTTGTATTGGATAGTATTACTGGTTGAAAATTAACCATTGATAAATTATGTGTGATTAGTTAAACTACAATAATTCTATCTGATTTGGGTGAGTTAATTTACATATGAGGAATAATTGAAAGAACGCTGAATAATTTTTAGTGAAAAATAATGTGTTGTGAAAACTTAGTTGGATTGGTGAGATGGAAGGAATCTACCACACCTTTTTGGGATTGACTTGTGGTGGATTTCAACCGAAAAACTAAACAATGAAGCTCATGTAACATTCTTAAATCTCCCTTTCTGAATGCTTGACATAGTTAGTTAAAAGGTGACAAATAGCCACAGCTTAAATATAATAATTTAGAAGAAATAGGCATAGTGAATCAAAGGATTACGGATGGCTGATGATGAAAATGATTTTGATTTTAAACAATGATTAGTATTCCTAAAGGGTTTGTAATATTTTTTAATATTTATAATTTTCACTTTTATCCTTTAAATTAAGTTCCACTTTATTAAAATACCCTATTTAAGCTTACAAAAAATTGTGGAATGGAAACTTTGGTGTTCAATTAAATATTTTGTAATATTTAGTTTTTTAATAAAATTGTATCTGTTTGAACAGTCTAATTTGTGAATCATCGAACATAAATGGTGTAAACCAAATAAATTGATCTTATTTAACTCCATTATGATTATAATGGTTATTAGAATGTCATAAAAATATGCAGAGTTTAATTCTGTGAATAGGAAATACATATAATATATGTATTTCCATAATACAACATATTATGTTGTAACCAACATTTGAATTGTGTTTATATTTGGAACAGCCACTGTAGCCTGTGCGTTTTAAAATCATTATTCAACACCAGTTTCATGGACTTGAGTAATTGTGACAGTAAATCCAACAAGAACTATCTTTAGGGGTAGTAAATTTTCAATACCCACCATACTAAGTAATAGCTTAAAAGAAATCCAAAAGAAAATGAAATGTTTTTCGAACGCAGACTAAACAGAAAAATATCACTATCACAGGATCTTTAATATCTACAGGTGTGATATTTTTGTAATACTGCTTAAGTTGGTGTTCTTTATACTCTTTTAAAAAGGCAATAAAAAATTGTTTTTTTTATACAATAAAGAGATCAATATTTTAATTTAGGATATGACATATTTGACTAGTAAGTACTCAAACTAGTCTAAGCCAACACGAATAAAGTCTGTTAGTTAAATATTAAACTAGTTCTTATTTTAATATAATATAAGAATTACTTTTTTGCTAACAGTACTCATCTTGGTGTCTCATAAAACTGGACACGTTTACACAAATAAGTTAGGATTTTTGTCACTTTTAATATATAGAATAAATCCTCATAGTAAATTCACAATATTCAAAAACTATCCCTTTAGAATACAAAAACGTGTGAATTGTAAGTGTGAAATGCAAGTTAACAACTCCACAACTCATGTTACACTTTGAGCTTGTGGAGTTGTTTCCTCCTCCGTTCCTCAGCTAGCATAGAAGCTCAGGTGGAAAATGAAATTTATACATAGAGAATATGTACAAATGTACTCGACAGTCAATGGAAACACAATTGAATAAGTGGCAAATAAAATCACAACAATAAAACATATTTTGTACAGCATATGTTTGAGGCACTTTATTTCATACAACCTTTATGTTTGCACCAAAAATATAGAAAAATCAAAGGTAAAAGAATATGTAATTTATCAATGCAGATAGTCACGTCAGCCTGCACTCAGGAGGGGACCTTATGGCCAAGGTACTAGCTTAATCATAATAATTAATAATAATATAAAAATTCAAAGTCTATTATAAAAAACGGTCACTTTCTTTGGCAAGACCAATAATAATTAATAATATTATTGAGTTATAAAGTAATACGTAATTATTATTATTTAATTATTAAAAGTCAGTCGATTTTAGTGGTAATTGCTGGCAACGCACGGTACACTCACATTACATGGAGAGTTCCGATTAAGGGAAAGCACCATAGTGAAGTGGCGACGTGGCCTATTAGACTCACAGGCCTGCCTCTCGCACTGTAACATATATAAACAAGTCCCAGTTGTAGCAGTAAAGCACACGATACCGTATGTAAAATATCCCTTATTGATGAATTATTATATCATCTAGTGACAGAAGATATGGCCCATATCTCTATATATAAAATTGAATGTGTGTATGTATGTATGTCCTTTATGTGTTGCCAAACTACTCATCTGATCGCCATGAAATTTGAGGAAGTTGCTCTATATGTGTCCGGGAAGGTTTTAGTAAAAAATATTTTTGAAAACCCCATAAGTTTCCATTCTATGGCGTTTTAAATTTCTAATCCAATACTATAATACGAGCAAGGTTTGTATATATATAGGGTGTTCATTAAAGTCGGGGACAAACTTCGAGGGGTGATAGTACTCATCAAAATAAACAAAAAATTACTAATAAACATATGTCGAAAAATCCTACGTTTAGCCGCTAGCCGCCATTTTGTATTTTATACAAAAACCGTTATATATAAATAATTATTTAAGATACAGAAACCAAACTTCGCACACATATTTAATGGCTTTTTAAAATTTTTTTTTATTTTGACCCCCCCCCCCCCCCCCCCCCCCCCCCCCCCCCCCCCCCACAACACACAACCAACAAAAAAAAAAAAAAAAACAACACCCCCCCCCCACCACACAAACACAATTTAACAAAAAAAAGAAAAAAATATTTTCAAATTATCATTAAGTTTGCTTTTATATTTTCAAAATGACGGCGGTTAAAACTATTTTAGTTTAAATAACAAAAAAAACCATTAACTTTAAGAACCGCCGCCATTTCAAAAATATAAAAGCAAACTTAATGATAGTTTGAGAATATTTTTCTCTTTGGCCAATAAATGTGTGTGCAAAGTTTGGTTACTGTATCTTAAATAGTTCTTTATATATAAAGTATTTTGTATAAAATACAAAATGGCGGCTAGCGGCTAAACGAAGGATTTTTCGACATATGTTTATAGGAAACTTTTTGTTAATTTTGATGAGTACTATCACCCCTCGAAGTTTGTCCCCAACTTTAATGAACACCCTGTATATATATATGTATATATTTGCACACGGATGTCAAAAACAGCTCTAAGGAATTTCTTTATATTTTGGAAATAACTAATTTCCAAGTAAAAAATAAGTTCCAGATAGGTCTAATGTCCAGGAAAATTCTTGTTTTCTTGTAATATTAAGTTTAAAATCTAAAAATTTAACATTACACTTATGGAGAATCAAAATGTAAACAATACAAGTCAAAACATCTGTTTATAACCGTTTGACAGTTGTTGATTGAAGATGGTAGGGAAAAATATGTGAATTGAGGTTTTTCATAAATGTTTATTTTATGTATGTAATAAATGCAAAATTATCAGGTTACTAAACAATTTGTTAAAACTTAAGGGTAACATAACTGTGCGAAATAAAAGCAGAAAAAAGTATTTCCAAAATCTTCCGTGTTTTGAAAGAAAACGTATTCATTGTATTGCTTGAAGCCACTGTAACAAACCAATTAATAGGTGTAAATTAAATTTCTCTTTGGCTTTTCAATCCTCATTCCGTTTCTAACAAAATCAGTTGATCACAGAATAATAATAGTTGTATGGATAATTAAACAGTAAATGATAAGCTAAAACAATTGTGGTTGGCTAAAACACCTTAAACAGCGTCACCCGATTGGTAGACGCCATAGTCCAGTTCTAGTGCTTTGGCCTCTAAAATGAAGGTCGCTAGTTCCATCCTCATCAGGGGCAATACTTTTTGTTCAGTGCTATATTAACTATGGTGTATTTAATCCGTTTTATTTAAACCACATAAATGTTTTCTTTGAGTAATAAATGTGTTTTAATTTTTCTAATGAATTTTTATAATACATGTCTTATTCTATACAAGCACCAGGTACTGTTAACCTTATGGAGAGTAAGTTTGTTTACAAATTTTCTACAATGAAAACATTTGATTTCTTGGCTACAGCTGATTGGTTTACTTTCCATTAGCAATACGAGAGGGTACCCAAAAGTAACCGGAATTCGTCTGCCGAGGTTGGAGCTTTAGTAGTACGGGTGAGCGCCACTAGGCATGTCTAGCGCAACTCTTTGTCAGTTCAGAACCGCGCGGGTCGTTGAGCTAGCTCATTCTGTTCGTCTGTAGCGTCATATTTTGCTGTAGCTGTTTCACTGTTGCTTCGTTTTTTACAATGGCAAGAACAACGCGCCGCTGTGAAATTCTGTTTTTCTCTCGGTAAAACCGCTGCTGAAACTGTTTTAACGTTGAAAACTGCTTACAAAGATGATGCTTTGGGGAAAACTCAAGTTTATTGACAGATTTTATCGATTTAAAGATTGATTACAAACCTCGTTCTGAACGTCCATCAACTGCCTGATTTGATGAAAATATCGAAAAAATGTGAGAGCTTGTGCTCACCGATCGTCTAAAGACAAGTGGGCAACTGTCAGAAATTAGTGCAATAAATTGGATCTCGGTTCAGCGAATTTTAACTGAACATTTAGGAAAGAGACGCATTGCTGCCAAATTTGTTCCTCGGCTCTGATTGACAATCAAAAATCACGTTGAGTCAAAACATGTCATAAACTGAAAGAACAGCTCAGAATCGATCCAGATTATCTTTCAAAGGTTACTGGTGATGAATCATAGAAAAACAAAATTTCACAGCGACGCGTTATTCACTTAAACTTGCCATTTCAAAAAACGAAGCAACAGTGAAACAGCTACAGCAAAAAATGACACTACAGACGAACAAAATGTGCTAGCTCAACGACCCGCTCGGTTCTGAACTGGCAAAGAGTTGCACTAGATACGCCCTAGTGGCGCTCACACGTACTACCAAAGCTCCGACCTCGGCAGACGAATTCCGGTTACTTTTGGGTACCCCCTCGTAGGCTTTACTATCCAATGTTATCTGAATCATTCATTAATGTAAAACTATGAAGTAAATATGTGCTGTACAAAATGAGCAGCTTTATTTGTCACGTTAATAGTTTACGGTTTTGTGGGATTATGTATTTATATTTATATTTTCTGTCTGATTAAAAGTCACGTGTTTATATGTTGGCCAAATAAAAAATAATTATGATGATTATATATATATATATTACATTTATTATAATAATCAGCTGTTGTATATCTTTCCCATGAAAGCCGTATTACAAGTAGGTTTGGTTTGGGTTTGGATTGGATTCGAAAATTGTGAATTCATCCACTCAGATTCATTTGTTTTATGGGAATGTTATTAATATGTCTTAACGTTTCAGTATTGTTATTCACTATGCCGCGACCCAGAATAATATAACCTTTCATAATGAAGCCGTACTGGTATTCGACTTCAGAAAATTGCCAAATTTAAAGTTAACATGTATTTACTGTCAGGCGTTATGAAGTTCGCCGGGTCAGCTAGTATAAAATAAAAACTTAGGGCTGGTAAACTACAATAGTGTGTAAACATAGAATTAAAATCATGTAGTATAGTATTTAAATGTTTGTGTTTATGTAGTAAGACTTACTGGTTGTTGAAGATTAAAAAGGTCAATGATTCAAAATAGAGAATCTACATGAATCTGAGAATCTCAGACAAAATTAATTGTTAAAAAACGCCAATACGTTATTTTTTTATACATGATACGAAATTTTTTATTTGATCCAATATTATATTCTGTACAGGTTTACATGAATATTTTAAATTTAGCTTATTACTCTAAGCTATTACCTAAGATAGCAATATTAATAATACATTTCCTCTGGTAAGTTAACATTCTACTGAAAGTAGAAAATGAAACATCATTTTCTACTACTTTGGTGTGATTGATGTGGTGAAGTAACTAGGTATTAAACAATAAAAGTCAAATGAGTACTTACCTACTGCAACAACACAATCATCAAATTCCTTGTATTCATTCAGGATCATGACTGTGTAGGAGGAGATGAGACTTGGTTCCTGTTGCAGCTGTACGCCTCCTTCACGTACTGCAACAAATAGTAGACAAGTATCAAGTGATGGTCCTGCTGCAGCTGCATACCTCCTTCACGTACTGCAACATGTAGTAGTCAAGTATCAAGTGATGATCCTGCTGCAGCTGCATACCTCCTTCACGTACTGCAATATATAGTAGTCTAGTATCAAGTGATGATCCTGCTGCAGCTGCATACCTCCTTCACGTACTGCAACATGTAGTAGTCAAGTATCAAGTGATGATCCTGCTGCAGCTGCATACCTCCTTCACGTACTGCAATATATAGTAGTCTAGTATCAAGTGATGATCCTGCTGCAGCTGCATACCTCCTTCACGTACTGCAACATATAGCAGTCCAGTATCAAGTGTTGATCCTGCTGCAGCTGCATACCTCCTTCACGTACTGCAACATATAGTAGTCCAGTATCAAGTGATGATCCTGCTGCAGCTGCATATATCCTTCACGTACTGCAACATATAGCAGTCCGGTATCAAGTGATTATTCTGCTGCAGCTGCATACCTCCTTCACGTACTGCAACATATAGTAGTCTAGTATCAAGTGATGATCCTGCTGCAGCTGCATACCTGCTTCACGTACTGCAACATAGCAGTCCAGTATCAAGTGATGATCCTACTGCAGCTGCATACCTCCTTCACGTACTGCAACATATAGCAGTCCAGTATCAAGTGATGATCCTGCTGCAGCTGCATACCTCCTTCACGTACTGCAACATATAGTAGTCTAGTATCAAGTGATGATCCTGCTGCAGCTGCATACCTCCTTCCTTACTGCAACGTATAGCAGTCCAGTATAAAGTGATGATTCTGCTGCAGCTGCGTACCTCCTTCACGTACTGCAACATATAGCAGTCCAGTATCAAGTGTTGATCCTGCTGCAACTGCATACCTCCTTCACGTACTGCAACATATAGTAGTCCAGTATCAAGTGATGATCCTGCTGCAGCTGCATACCTCCTTCACGTACTGCAACATATAGTAGTCCAGTATCAAGTGATGATCCTGCTGCAGCTGCATACCTCCTTCACGTACTGCAACATATAGTAGTCCAGTATCAAGTGATGATCCTGCTGCAGCTGCATATATCCTTCACGTACTGCAACATATAGCAGTCCGGTATCAAGTGATGATCCTGCTGCAGCTGCATACCTCCTTCACGTACTGCAACATATAGTAGTCTAGTATCAAGTGATGATCCTGATGCAGCTGCATACTTCCTTCACGTACTGAAACATATAGTAGTCAAGTATCAAGTGATGATCCTGCTACAGCTGCATACCTCCTTCACGTACTGCAACAGATAGTATTAACCCTAGAACACAAAGGCTCCCTGAGCCAAGCGTTGTTACAAAGGCGTAGTCTCTCAGACTACTTTTTTTAAAAATAAATAAAAAATACTTTTAATGACAGGGAATTTTTAATCAACACTTAAAGTGAAAATTGAATTAATGTTTTTTTAAGCGTTTAATCTCCAAATCTTAATTGTTCTGGCACTGGCAGCAGATTGTCCCTTGGTGTTCGCCACACATGACATTTGCGCAACGTCCACAAAAATGTTTTGTCATGCGCCGTAATCTTGGAGGTAAAAAGGCACAAACCTTCCTACATTGTTGGACTGGTTGTGGAGCTTCATTTGGCACACTTACATTTAAAATATAAGCAATAGATTGTAGGACGAGACTTCGTGGCAAAATTGTGGCCCAAAGCCAGTACTTCAGGAGCTCTATGTGCGATTCTCTAAAAGATTTTGCCGACTTAGGGGCTTACACGATTGGCTCAGACACGATTTTCTATATATAATACGTATACATCATTTAACCCTAGAACACAAAGGCGTCGTCTGAGAGACGACGCGCAAGGTGTCATTTTTACCCCTAACCCACTTCCACTCCACTAAAATTCACAAAACTCCGTGTAGCTGTCGGTCTTGGCCTAATATTAAAAGGGTCTGGTTGGTGTTCGCTTGCGTCCTTTGTTTAACGAGATTTTAAAGTTTTTTTAAGTTCGCGTCGTCAGGTTGACTACGCCTTTGTAACAACGCACAGTTCGCGGCAGACTCACAACGTGTTCGGATCGTGGTGTCTTGTTGCAGAGTATAGTATACCTTCGCTTTTTCGCGTGTTTTGGTGTTAGTTAAACATGATATTGGAAATATATGTTGTATATAGTGTAAATATTTATTTTAATTGGACCAAATGTGCAATAACACTTTCTGCAGTCGTAAAATAAGGAGGTGGCCCCTATGCATGTTTATAACATCATAAACATCACTTTAAATGATACATACGTATTATATGTAGAAAATTGTGTCTGAGCCAATCGTGTAAGCCCCTAAGTCGGCAAAACCTTTTAGAGAAACGCACATAGAGCTCCTGAAGTACTGGCTTCAGACAACAATTTTGCCACGAACTCTCGTCCGGCAATCTATTGCTTATATTTTAAATGTAAGTGTACCAAATGAAGCTCCACAACCAGTCCAAAAAGGTAGGAAGGTTTGTGCCTTCTTACCTCCAAGATTACGGCGCATGACAAAACATTTTGGTGGACGTTGCGCAAATGTCATGTGTGGCGAACACCAAGGGACAATCTGCTGCCAGTGCCAGAACAATTAAGATTTGGAGATTAAACTCTTATAAAACATTAATTCAATGTTCACTTTAAGTGTTTTTATAATTTAAAAAATTTCCCTGTCATTAAAAGTAGTTTTTATTTATTTTCAAAAAAAGTAGTCTGAGAGACTACGCCTTTGTAACAACGCTTGGCTCAGGGAGCCTTTGTGTTCTAGGGTTAAAGTGATGTTTATGATGTTATAAACATGCATAGGGGCCACCTCCTTGTTTTACGACTGCAGGAAGTGTTATTGCACATTTGGTCCAATTCAAATAAATATTTACACTATATACAACATATATTTCCAATATAATGTTTAACTAACACCAAAACACGCGAAAAAGCGAAGGTATACTATACTCTGCAACAAGACACCACGATCTGAACACGTTGCGAGTCTGCCGCGAACTGTGCGTTGTTACAAAGGCGTAGTCAACCTGACGACGCGAACTTAAAAAACCTTAAAATCTTGTTAAACAATGGATGCAAGCGAACACCAACCAGACCCTTTTAATATTAGGCCAAGACCGACAGCTACACGGAGTTTTGTGAATTTTAGTGGAGTGGAAGTGGGTAAGGGGTAAAAATGACACCTTGTGCGTCGTCTCTCAGACGACGCCTTTGTGTTCTAGGGTTAAGTAATGATCGCGCTGCAGCATCATACCTCCTTCTCATACTGCAACGTATATATAGTCAAATTTCAAGTGATGGTTCTGATGCAGTTGCACATGGAATAGTCATTTATTATATCTAAGTTTTATAACAGATACTGTTAGGTTCCAAATACTAATGATAGGTAGCTTACAGGACAAGATGACAAGCCACATTTTACATTTCTAATAAACTAATAACACCTCCTTCATTTACTGGGACACAATATATATGACCAACCGGACAAAACACAAGAACAACATATATTAAAGATTTGTTAAAAAATGTATAGAGTGAATTGTTGATCAGCCATTCTGTGAGAGCGGTGTTCATTCTTCTCCTAGTGTGGCATCTCGGTTCTTCAGCTTCATGCCCACGTAGAAGGTTTTCTTTTCATATTTGGTGAGCTGGTAGACAGTATCTTGTATAATGTCGAGTGCTGTAGTCATAGAACTGTATATTTTGTGTAAGTGTCCTTCCATTGGCATATAGGATGACGTCTTTTATTAAGATATTTACCACTATTATAATTCTCAGAGTACCGTATTGAAAGCCTCTCTACAACTTTCTCTGAAATTTAGCTCAGCTAAGGCTCTTACAGCCCTCTTCTGCAGAATAAAACTCTCTGAAGATTTCTTGCCGAGGTTCCTTCCCAAACAATAAGGTCGTACCTGAGTCGTGTTTCAAACAGAGAATGGTAGGCTTTTTTTATGCAGTAGAAGTGTTGCTAAAGGATTTTGTATGTTTAATCACATAAAGTGATGAATTGAGTTTAAGAAGTAGGTCTTCTATATGCTGTGACCAGGTAAGATCTTTATCTACAAAGACTCCTGGATACTTGGCCTGGGTATTTCTTTCTACATCAGGTATTGTTGGTACATTCTCGCATCTTCCCTTTTTAGAGAGTTGGCTTTTTTCCTTGATTTACCACCAAGTCATTAGAGTGGAAACATTCTTATGCCATGTTCAATGCTATGAAAGATTTTACATCTAGATCATCTAAAATCAAGGTGATGTCATCAGCATACATCGATATCATACAAAGGTTCCCTAGGTATTCTGATATCTCATTTGTGACGAGTGTAAACAATATTGGTCCTAATATAGTACCCTGCGGTACTCCCTTTTGGAGTTCTTTCTATAACTCCATTTTTTGTTTGTGTGATTTCTACTATTTGTTTCTGGTTTTGGAGATAGCTTTCGAACCACATCTTAGCTATGCCTTTAATGCCTAATTTATGTAACTTGTGTAATATGAGTATCTGGCTTTCAGAAACAAGTGCTTCATAATTATTATGAAGCACTTGTTTAATTTTTCTAGTTAGGAAAGTCAACAATTTTATTAAACGACAATACAAAAATATTCCTATCTTGGTTGCTCTTGATTAAATTTTCATAAAAGATAAACGATCAATGGTGTCATTTGGTTGATTTTATAAAATGTTCTAATTCTTTAAATTGTATATAAATGTATTTAGTATTAAATTTTAGATTGCTGCAATCATAAAAAGACTGCAGCTACAGAAATTTCTACTCTTATGTCTGATATTACCTATGGGGCATTAGTGTTGCAAATATTTTAACTTGAAAAACATGATTTACAGTATTGAGAATTTTCAAAAATATCAGTCAGATGAAAAGCAAAACAATTGAGCATATATGATAATATTTCTATATTATCATGAGAGAAAATAACTCCAATGGTGGTCAGAAACCTCTAAATAACTATTTAAATAGGAATTATAGTCAAATTCTCTTATAATATATAGATTTAGAATGTAAAGCATATAATGTGAGTGAAGATTTTATATTTGAGATGGTTGAATATGTATCAGGATAAGTAACCCCCATACTGTATAAATATATAAATCTGTTGTATTACTGACTGCCAAAACAATATATCTAAAATTTGTGCATTACTATTTGATATAAAAAACACATTTCCAACTTAAAATAATCTAAAATCTACAAGATTTTAGTTTTTAAAGCTGTCTCAAAAATAGGATCACTTCTCAGAAATAGTTTATGAAAAGGAAGTTAGAAGCTTCTAACATACCGAAATTTAATAACAGTTACCGTAAAAAAAGACACAATACAGAAACTGAAAAAATATACTTTAGGAAAAATTTTCAACGTCTAATTCTGGCAAGTGTTTTAACAAGGTAAAATTGTAGAAAATAGCAATAGTAATGAAGACATTATAAGTTGAAGGGCGGCCACCAGTTGGGCGAGAAGCGGGCTGCAGCAGTGCGATCAATATAGCCGTGGAGGGGAGGAAATCAGCTGTAGCGCGGCCGTGCAGCTATACCGCCTCAGCTGATGCCACTGCCACTACACCGACACCGACACAACACATATGGCCTTCCTATAGAGATATCGGTGGTTGGCATCGCCTTATATTGTACTTCGTAAGTTCGATTTGTTATACCGGCAACTTCCATCCACCCCTACTCTCTCTAAACTAACTCGTCTCAAGAAGTTGATTGAATTTCAATTCATACTACGATAAATCAGTTCCTACCTTAAAATATTCAGTTAGATTGTTTTTCACTATTCTGAAGATCACCTTAAATGACAACTATAAATTTTGGTTGTAGAAGTAGAATTCTACACAGTCAAGAACTCACAATGAAAACAATAAATTAGTAACGAATCAAAAATTGTCTACGACAAAGTGAAATACAGCAGGCCTACTGTGAAATTTGGTGCACATTATTCTCATAATTTTTAAATCCTGAGTGTAATATTCATAGCGCATTTCAAATTTATCCCTCGTATATTTTTATACTGCAAACGTATATTAATGCTGAATACAGGCTAAATTAACGCAGTACGATGAATAAATATCGATTACCTACGCTGATAAAGACAAAGACAATTCGTCGAGGCACAATGATCTCACACACAAATCAGTTGCCTATTGTTCGTGATCATGTCGGGCTCTGTAAATGACAAACCTCGGTAGACAATTGAGAGAAATTTTTCATATCAGATACAATTGAATGATTGTAAACCCGACATAAACCTGAACATAGCTGTAGGGTGCTCCGTTTGGCCTGTATTATAAATATATATTGTCTTTGGTTGGAACAAAGTTTCAAACCCTATGACGTAAATGACTACGTAATCAAGAGCACTTGACAAGTGATGAATGGTCGACCTCACGCACTTGGGGCGTTTGGAGATGAATCACGATTAAGTAATGGTGAAATCATTTGATCATCATGGTGGTCAATTAAGGAAGCTAAACAGTTATTATCAGGGGACTTTTCATGGAATATACAATTCTGGGTTTGTCTACCTTTTAATGAAGAGATCCGCGAGAAGAACATTGATTTGACAGCGAGTTTTGCTCTGTCAATCGTGGCTGGTTCCGTGTGTACCGGTCGTTCGTGGCAGTAATATTGATATTTATTTGCCCGCTTGACTAGCCTTTACCCTTCTCATACATTTTATCATATGAGTTTTACGATTTATTGCGATACGAGTTCAACGAAATGGACTGGGAAACGGCAAGACTAAGAGGTCATGATCAGCAACATCATTATATATTTCAAACATAGTAGATCCACAACAGAAATAAGCTGATAATTTGTTTTGGTATGAAGAACAAAAACTATTGCAACAAAGATTTGGTCAATGTATCTTTAAAGCTACGTTATTTCATACTTGGTGCATCAGATGAGCTTTTCACGAGTATCATTTGAAACATGCAGTAATTAAATTAGCCATTGCTATTGAGCTATATAGACTAAAAGTAAGTGTTTAAAACTCCGGTGTAACAGTTCTTGAATTTTATCTTAGGCATGTCTACGAACATTTGAGTCGTTTAGACCTCGTTTCTTTAAATGATTTTTGTGTTTTATGTGAAAATTTAATTGGCTTTAATTTTGGGAAAATAGCCCCATAATACTAGACTTGGGTACTTGGGTATTGATTTTGCAATGTTCTGCATAAAATTAATGATAATAAAATTTAAGGTTACCATGGCAATAAACCAAATGTTATAAAAATATGAAAAAGTTCTATGAATTTAATTATTTTCAAAAAAATTGGGCTAAAATAGATAAAGTACATTGTGTCAACAGCGAGTTTCTATTAGTTTTTATTAGTTTTTGCTTGACACAGGTAACAGGACTCACCCACTAGTCAGACGTCAGTCTCGATGCTCATGGCGTTGATGTTGTTGTGCCTGGGGTTGCAGTTGTGTTTCTTTAGGGAGCTCGTGTCGCGAGCCAACAGCAACCCTTCCTCGAGCTCCATCATGTCTGACGACGACTCTGATAGGGAGCTCTTCTTCATATGCTGACCTGTGAAAATATTGTGATCTTTCATGTCGTTTGTTTTCACCTTACATGATATGTCAGCAAAAATCATGAACCGTTGTAACATTTCAGTACGTTGAATATCGTTAATATATAGCAAACATCTCACTTGTGACGGGGTGGTCTTTGTAATACTTTGATGTGCCAAAATATATTAAATATATTAATGACAACTTTGTTTATCATGGAGAGAGCTTTTCAAAATTAATTTAGTTCTCTAGTACAAATTTTCCTTTGGACATACTGTACACATTCTAAATTCTAATCGTTATCTTACTAACAATGTTTCATTTGTTCATAATAACATTAGATTGGAATTAGTTTACACTGACTTTTAAAAATATTTCTCGTTTTCTCCTAATTCACGTTTGTTCGTAAAATTTTTTAACATTTTTATACTTAATGGGACTGATTAAAGATTATGTTACTTCAGTCTTACAATACTCGAAAGGAGGTATTTTCCACTGTTTGGGATTTTTTACACAAAAGAAACGCTGTTATTGACATTTTCCATATCTCAGTTAGCGACTAAACTTGTTAATTAATTTATAATATTGAATGTCTCAGCTTAATCATGATGAATAAATAATGAAAATCGTAGTGCTGACTAAAGATGTAGCAACAATTATTAATAACATTTACAGTACAGTTTCATTAGGACCGAGGTCTGATACAATAATTATATCTATCAGTACTAAATGGATAATATTTTCTACATCCTTTCTTTACCCTTTATAAGGTATCCCACCAATTAATGTAATCTATAGAATAAAAATTAGAGTTTTTTCTGTACATTGCTTGAAGTTATGATAATTGTGGTTATTTGTATGCTTTATAACCTCGAAACGGGATTTATGTCAATTATTGTCTGTCTATCTTTCTTTAACTATAAAATGGCATTTCTGTTCATTTTCTTCGTGAAAACGAGAGCACGGCGTAGTGAAAACTCGGTTTTGTGAAACGCTCCCATACTATACCTTATGGAGAAAGTTTTCATTTATTTCAAACTGAATCACACATTATAAAACTAAAATAATAAGCTATTAAACACCCAGTTTGGAGCTATATCTATTTTTAATTTACAAAACCCGTAACGTATATATATTGAAAAAACGAAAAACAAACAGCTGTCAAATTAAAAACAATATTGGTTTGATTACATTGATCATTAATTCTAAGCCCGTTTTGAATCATACTATGTTCTAATTCATCTAATCATAAATTAATGCTAAATAATTAAACTGAGAGTTTTTAGCTTGTTTCACAGACTTCAAAGTTCTATGGTTTGACATAATAATAAATATCTTACTCCTCAACACAGAATCATACAGCCCGAACAATGGACGGTCTTATTGCTAGTCATTGATCAATAAATTCGTATATTAAGAAAGCTTATACTAGTACTAAACATGGAAAAAATGTACCAATGCCATCGTCTGTGAGCAGCGTGGCGAGGAGATGGTAGTTACCTAATGTACCCGGGAGGTAAGGACAGCTCGTCACGTGATTAAAGTTCTGAGACTGCATGTCCTCCTGGTCGGTCTCACGGTGGTAGAAGTAGTTGAAGTTGGAGACGATGACGGGCACGGGCAGGGCGATAGTGAGCACACCGGCGATGGCACACAGCGAGCCGACAATCTTGCCCCACACCCCGACAGGCCTATGTGCAGAAACACAAAAGTAAACCAGTGTCATAATAGAGGTCCGGCGAGTATTGAGAAGAAAGCTATCGGTGGATTGACGATGTAGAGAAATGTGTTAGAATTTCTTAACTGTTTTGAAGCAGTACACAACAGTTAGAATATGCATGTAATATCTTTAAAAAGTGTAATTTTCTTTTTAATATGTTTACCATTTGAAATTGAGAGTAGTTTAGCTTATAAGTTTACTGTGCTTGAAAACTTAATTTTAGCAAGCAATAATCCATGAAAACTTTTAAAATTAAAAATATATCTGGAAAAACATTTAAAAGGTGGGAAATAATGTAATTTGAAACGTTTACCACATTTATTACAGGCGACAAAAACATACGTGACAATTTCCTGTATAGGTAAATAAATACCCTCCATACTATCTCAACCACTGTATCCACCTTATAGCTTCTTCAGAAATTGCAAGATAGGAACTATCTCTTTGAACTGTGTGATGAATCAGTCGTGTGTTGCTAAAATGTTGCTGGTATATTGTTATTTTTTGTAAACACTAATGTGGTATTTTTAAAATATGCAATTTATGATTAATATAAAACCTATAAAACATTTAATGGTGAAGATTGCTGTGTTTAAGGATGAAGTAGCTTAATTTACTCAAATTTTAATATTAAAATGTCCATTATAGGCTTATAAAATTTCTAAAAATTTCAATTTTAGAGTTGAATTTACATTAGTTAGCGTAATAACACATGGATTTTATCACAAATAAAAACATTAACGAGATTTGAGTTAACGGGATTTTTGAGGGTTTTTGTATAGTAATACTTAGACATAATTGAGAGATAAACGGGACTGCTATAGAGTTACCATTTGTTATTCTAGTTTATTGTAGGAAGTGTTTTTAAAAAATGAAAATGTAACACGATAACTCAAGAAGTATTTTTTTATGTAAGTAAAAAGAAATATTTTACTTCATTTTAATATAATGTAATTTTAAATAGAACACCCATGTAGCTAATCAATTGTATTTCCATTCATTATAGTTAATCAATGGTAAGGTAATGAATTGGAGAAAAGATATAATTTTAAATAAACTACGTAATGTATATTTAAAAAGAATCATATTTTAAAAATAATTCCTGCAAAGGTATAGTTCCTATTCCTACAAATACTGTACTACAAATGAGAGACTACAGTAAAATATGTGGTGACGAGCGCTCTCTACTGTGCTAGAAAAGAAACTGATAGTTTAGTTAGTGATCAAACGTTCCCGTATAAGGCACTAAGTCAAGGGCGTACGGTTCCTGGAAGGACTTGCACAGGCAGGGATGAATCGCATGACTTCAGAAAAATATCAAACATAGGAAACATTGTATGCTTTGTGCAATGAAAATCGTAATGGATTATATTAAATTAAAAAAGCAATAATGCATAAATTTATAAATATACTAAAATTTAATAAATACGGTGTAACAAGTCATTAATGAAGGTCCAAAAGAAGATAAATAAACGTAAATAATGTACTTTATCTACAAAAATTTATAATAGTTGTACTGTTATTTGGATATTTTCTTATTATGTTTTAGATTTTACAAATATTTTTACATGTTTACTGACAAAAATCTAAAATAGATATTAAAGACAAAGTTAAGCTTTATGTTAAAAGAAAACGAAATAGTAGGAAGATGGGATAGGCTCTGCGAGTTGAACAATCCAACGACTATCTACAGCAACTAAAATCATGCAAAACGTCTAGATAAAGATAAAAATCTCATGCCCACAAAAAGCACAATAGGCCAAATATTTAACAGATTACAAAACAGTATTTACACATCTTTACTGAATTTCCTTTGAATGTCGATTGAGAAGATGTTTTTGTAAAGGTTTAATATATAGCGAGTTATAGCAAGATGTATAGCTTTGTACACCAGCACATGGCTTTATGCAACACGAACCGGTACAACGTAGCATAAGTAGCAATAGAGATCATATTGGGCGAACGTAAAAATTGTCCTTAAGAGTAATGAGCGAGAAACCAATTGAAATCGTGAAGAAATATTTTATCTTTGGTAACAATTCTTTGTTATTTTTATAAATATATAATGTTTTTATACTGTCGATAATTTTACTACTACAAACTACGTTAATAAAATGAAACTAAACCATTCTCTGATGTAAATTAGATGTTTATAAAAGTAAAATAATCTAAATTCTATTAGGCCTTCTTTCATTTAAAAGTTGAGAGATATAATTTTCTTTAGATATTAATTACTAATTGTTATCTTTTTACACTCAATTATACGTTTTCCATCTAGTTTCAAAGTATAAGGAAACTTATCGGTTTGTCATTCACTTTGATTGAAAACAGTCTTATATTTTGATATAACTTGAATAAAGATTTATTTGATTTTACGTCAAGATTAACAGGAAAACATGGCAAAACATTAAGTTTACATGAAAATAGCAGTTTTGCAAGGTGATTGTCCGGTGATTGTGATTGTGAAGCTACTGGTGCGTTTTAACTACCATACATCCCTCAGCGAACCGTACAATAGTACGGTAGTTTGATTCGTTGCCAAAAAATGGAAGTTTTGAAAGAGGATGAGAAACATGAAAAATTTACCTATTTAGAGAAATATAAAGTATATATCTTCATTAAAAAAGCAAGCATATAACTTCATATGCAAGATATAATATGATTTATTTCGTAGGATATTGCAAACACAACTCGGCCAAAAATGTAAAACATGCAAGAGATGTAAAGCGATATCAAAAGAGATCAGTTTATGGATCAACATACACTTTAATGCAAACGGTATTATACCAAGCATACAAAAATCGTATATATTTATCAAGTAGACAATGATTGAAAGTCAGACGTTTTACAAATACTGTGCCGAAACAAATCATTTTCGAAATCACTACGTAATTCTCTATAACGAAACTTCTTGTGTACACTATATTCTACAAAATTACTAAAAATTTGTGTCTTGGGGGTTTTTAATAATTTGTGTGAGTCGGTCAGTGAAGAGTTGATACCAAACTAAATTTGATACCTCATGAGATTAAAGGACACAATTTATTGTCATTATATCGATACAGTTAGAGTAAAACGTCTGAGCATGTGTAAAAAATAAACACCAAAGGTAACACTAGCCGTTCAAGGTCACTCACTCTCCCAATTATTCAGCAAGAGGTAGTGACAGTAAGCCGGTTTAGTAAAGAGCTTCTTGGATTTTAACATGGATAGCAATGTTATAATATAGATTTACTCAATATTAATCACACTTCTAGTAGAATTCCCAGTCTATGATAGTTACTTTGGGGCTACCATAAAACAGCTGATGTAGTAATTCAATTGTGCAATACAGTGATTGTAGCATACGCCAGTGCAGCTAAAACTGTTTATTGTGTGACGGAACATATGTGAGGATTCGGAACAGTCCGGTTCCTCGCTCAGCTGTTTAAGGTGTGAACCCATCATAGATGGTGACGTCTACGACTACCACTCGCACTCTTATCACTGTAGAAAATTCTTTGTTGTCGTTTTAGTAGCGAGTCGCTCCAAGTCGGCCGACGGCGAACGGCCACAGAGCACCCTCGGACAACACAGGGGCACAGCCGTCGAGACAGAGACAGAGAGAAAGAGGGTGAGAAGAGACGGAGGAGTAGAAGGAGGAGAGAGAGAGAGGTGAGATAGAGTGAGAGAGGGAAGCGACAGAGAGACGTGAGAGAAAGAAAATAGTGCAGCCCGGACAGAATGACCAGTCAGTCACACAACACACAACATCGACCAACCCCCCGCAGGCCTTCTGTATGCTGGCAGGTGTCTCAACGACACGTAGAAAATATGCGGCTGTACACAAGTGTTTGGTACAGATCATAACTGTTAAAATGAGTTGGTTACCGCAACATTTATTCGTGTTTTCATAAGAGTACGAGGGGTGAGGGTGAAGCCCCACAGTGTAAAGTGACAATATCAGCTTCATCAGTTGCGAGCCGCTTAAGAAAATGTTTTAAGAAGGGTGAAATTGGATCAGTCAAGAGTTGTAATCCGGTTAGGTCACTCTACACCGAAGCGGCTCACACTTCTTAAATACAATACAGTCTCCACGACTCTCAATGTAATTCATAAACTGTTCCGAGGTTGAAATGTTACAATTGGGTAGTAACAGTGTACAATAACTAGCAGGGGTTGTTCGTGATACAGGTGGGTTGTAGCTGTAGCTGTAGCTGTAGGCCGTCACTCGGATGTCTGCCAATCGATGTTATGCCAGTATTGTTATTGCCGCCCCCATTCATCAACCCTTTCCTCCCGTTACAATTAAAATCACCAGATTTCTGGCAGTCGGGTTTATACGTTCGTACATAATAGGGAGTGCACTTAATCGTACAAGGGAAATTTAGAGTAAAAATATACTATGGAAAAATCCGTCATACATATCGTTCTATATTGACTTGAAGGTTTTGGTAATATCACAGAATAAAAAAACAAAAAAATTTTAACACATAGTAAAAATACCAAATCAAATCAATATAACTACATAACTAAATAAAATAACATTCTAAGCTAAACAGTAAAATGAAGGCCTACAATATTTGATGCCCTGCGAATAAAGCTACACTGTAGTACTGAACAAAATACTGGTAATCCTGATTTAAAGGCGAGAAAGCTGAGAAATACAAAAATAAAAATCATACAGAAATTATGAAATATTGTTTTAGAGCGTATGTATTAAAAGAAAAACAGGCAATAAACGCGTAAACAAGGGCATATCGATCGTGAGGTACCCAAAGAACGCAGGGGAATATTTCGTTCGTTTTGGAGACCAACGGACCTATCTCTAAATATATTTTAAAGAAGAAAAATAATAATTAATTGGGATTTATTTATTAAAAAAAAACGTAACAATACTGTATGAATCTCCAATTGTTGTATTTGCAATTATTTTCAACCAAGTGTGGGTAATAACTTTAAAAACCAAGAAGTTATTTTACGAACTGAAAAGCTGTATTTTTTTTATAAAAGCATGCTTTACACTCAAATAGTAAACGATTAATTTTTAGATTACGCGTCCTTCGTCTGAATCGAATATTTTCTACGCACAGATTAACACAGCGAGATTAAGCAGCGGTATAAGGCCTGCAGAGGGAAGCATACAACATCGAGACAAGCGCGTACATCGACACAAAGAGCCCGTGGAGAGGAGAGGACGTAGGAGGAGGTAGGCCCGACCCGATCGCGATCCGGAGAAACAAAGAATTTTCTTCAATAAACCATCAGCCAAGACACTCTAGAGCTAAAAATAACTGTAAAATCGAGCAACCAAATCAAAGGAATGCGGGTCTGAATGCCACTACTGGTGAGTCCTAGAGAGCGACCCCAGATGCAATCGTTAATGAAAAATGTACTTCATACGTCATGTCACCATAGCCCACGGTCGTCATGGTCACCACGGCCCACCAGAACGCGTCCGGGATCGACTTGAAGAACGAGTTTTCCGAGCCGGCCTCGGCGAAGTAGACCGCACTCGAGAATAGCACCACACCTGAACACCACAGACAGAGTACTGTACCTCATGTCACCATAGCCCACGGTCGTCATGGTGACCACCGCCCACCAGAACGCGTCAGGGATCGACTTGAAGAAGGACAACTCCGAGCCGGCCTCGGCGAAGTAGACGGCCGACGAGAAGAGTATGACTCCTGCAACATGGGACGGTTAGCAACTGCGGTGGTGGTCCACTGGCTCCTAGAGCTCCCTCAGGTAACCTCAGCTAACACGTTACTCAAGATGCAAACAGAAGAGTACGGTATACAGTGAAACCTCTTTTAACCATCATCCTCGAGACTGACACTATTACTAATACCTACGATGACTGTGGCGCGATCTTGTAACATGGATCCTAACCACAATATTGGCTCTGAATTAAGAACACCAGGGAATATCACATCCATCGACCACCGCTCATAACTATTTACAATTATTATTGACTTCCGAGTTGTTGGATTACAGGACACGCCACCATACCCTGTATATATTTATACTTGAACTAAAGACCAATACTTATGTACAGCACAAAGGTAAAAATATTTAGGTCCATATAAATAAATGTTTATACAATGAAAAACAACAAAATTTGAAAATAGTCATCTCTTCTGTTTCTTTAGTATTTGATCCTTTTTGGTGGCAATGTTACGAATTTTTCTGAGAAGAAAAGTCTGTGTGTGCTTCTCATAATAGTCGACGTAATGTCTCGGAAGTTCTTCACCAATATCATCACAATGTTTTGCACCCATTTTCGTTCTTCTCTGCGTTCCCAAGTGCGGAACACAGGATAGCGCACAGTGCACTAACGGATTAAAGGATGACGGTTAATCGAGTTTCCACTGTACAGCACATACGTCGTATCATTATATATGGGAGGATGCAACACTGTTTTATAAACCTAAATTGTAATTACCATCTAAATATTTTCTCCCTTTGTATACTTGTCTAAGCTATTATTTAAAACTATTAATTGATTTAAATTAGTTCAGAAAACAGAATAGAAAACTCTAGTAATACGTTTGAAAGGTACGAAATTGTAAAACAAAATTAACTAATTTTTGAGGATGACTCATATGCTATGAGATCATAAGCATAAACTGGAAATACGAGTATATACCGTAATAAGGTTGAAGGATTTTTTTTATAATTTGTTTGTCCATGCATTGTTATATCTACTGTATTAATACTTGCTAACGTGTTATATGGTACAAAAAATGTGTATTTAGAACACTCAACACTATTACTTACCACATTGTGTTGTAAGAGAAGCTATATTTCTAGTTATGAATTACACTATGCAAAGAAATATTATAAAACCACTAGATTTATGATACACTTTTACTATTCATTGAGTTATTCAGTTTAAATAAAATTTTGCTCATAAAATATAATGAAAATAGTAAATTTACATATGGATTCTCATTTTACGTGTGAATAATGATTTTGATCTGTCTATAATTTTCACGAAATTTTTGAATCCTGTTTTACGATTTGTCGCACAAAAAACAAAGGTAGATACCTCAGTATTCTTCAACTTAAGTGCTACCGGAGATTTATTCAAGGCGGCGCGAGCGGCGTTAGGGTCAACTGAAGCCGGCGCTACTGTCGCTTTATCGGTACGTATGTGATTGTTTCATGTAAGCTTCTTGAGTGACCTGTTTAAGATAACAATTCTGTTTTTTATGTACATTTTATGTACAGACCTCCCAAATCACATATTTGATAAGATTATCGGTTTAAAAATGTGGCTTTAAATAATCATTTTCTGTAAGATAAGAAAATTGTTTTCTTATTTCAAAATTTCACATAGTTTACGCGAAAAAGGTCTGTTGTTCATCCACGTCCCAAAATTCCAGCTCGAAGGCATAAGAATTTTTCCCACACTCCTTGCATGAAAACGCCAAATTTCCGAATTAACACCTTGTAACTTGAAAAGTGTTCACTAAAAACTTAAAAAAAGTATGCCAAAGCATATTTATGATACAATAAACGAATAAGCGTTGAAATTAGTTTTTTAAGATAGTAATTTTTCACTCGCACCACCTTAAATTTAATTTTTACTAAAAGTTTCAGATGGTGTCTTTTACAAAATATTTACATACATATTTGTCAGATTGCTTAATCGTTCTATTTTACTGTATTACAAGTTTTATTTTACTTGATCACATGTTAAAAATGTTGAAAAATAAAGTTAGTAATATAGTAATGCGTTTAGTGCAGCAGTTAATCTCTAATTTAGAAAACAGAGGGGAAAAGCATAAATTTATAGATGACATGCTCATACACATGTCATTTATAAATTGATGCTTTTCTCCAAAATTTCTGCTAAATTGATGTGGTATCTCTAATATTGTTCAGTTATTAGCCTTTTCGCAGGTTTATGAAAGAACATACCTAAACTTAGTTACAATAGAAAAAATGTATCTGTGGATAAAACTAAATGTGTGGGTTTCAATATCAACTACTTTACCAAAGTCCACCATCCTTAAAAAATCTAATACAATGATTAAACATCTCTTAGTCTTGAATATTGTTTTTATAGCTGATCATATACTACCATATAATTTAATTAAAAGAAGAGGCTGAGTATTTCAGATTTATAATACTTTGCAGGTTAACTCAAGGAGTTGGCAATCCCTATTTAAATTATAGAACTTCAGCAGAGTGTCGAGGTTATGAAATATATGGTCTAGTTGCTGCAAATTGTAGAAATGCGATAATTTTTTACTTTTCATACTTTTAACTGAAATGGTGCCTATCCAGGGATGTAATTTAAGCCAAGTATGAATGAGAAATGAGTGTAGGATAATTGTGGCGTGAATTTGTAGTCTTGTTACTGGCTAAGGCCGACATGTTCCTTAGACAGGACTGTTAATTAATAGCCCAACAGTCAATGGCATATCTAAGGAATAGTTTAAAGTGGAGACCGAACCACTGCCTCTGAATGACGAACTGGTCTAATTATGAGGATGGTATTTATGCGGATGAACGTACATTCAATAGTGCGGACGTTAATCGACACAAGAGAACACTACACCCATCGACCATCGCTCATAACTATCCACATTTCGTGACCACCAAGTAGCTGGATTACAAGACACGTCACGGTCCCAGTCAACTTAGTTATTTTTCAAGCTAAAAAGAGAAAAGGCAAGATATACAAATGGTGACAATACAATAAGATGGAATACGGTGTTTGGTTCTCTAATGTCTATCGCTTACAACTTCTGCGACTTCTTTGGAACGAAACATAAATATTTGTATTATGTTTCTCTCGAGCTATGATGATTTGAAGTCGAAACATTTGCAAAGGACACTGTGTAAACGAATATGTTCTTAAAACAGAATTTTATATAAATGGAACTCTAACCACATTTTTGTCAAAAATTTATATCGGTGTAATTTCTGTGAAAATGTTTTTGGGTGATAATACACACTTTATTGACCTAAATCATGTTAAGTGTTTGACTTACTAAAAGTGATCTCGTGGTCTTGAACATTGGGTTCATCATTATTGTGTATTTTAATTATTAAACATAGTTATTTTAACCATTTTCTAAATAGTATTTTTATTAGTATTTAATCATTTCACAATACTATATACTTATTTGTTATATTTTAAATTATTTTATGAAAAATCTTAATTTTCTCCATTTTACTGGAACTTATAGATGATTAAAATGATAGTTTTTACCAAACAGTGTGCAAACCGACGAATATAAAACTTTTCTACCTTCGAAAGTAAGCTTAATAAATTAAAAAACCAAAATATGTTTTCCCTCGACAAATAATATGTACTTTAGGTCAAATTAAAAAATCTATATTTTAATTTGAATATTCGTATAATTTAATACAAGGATTAAACACGTATCAGTTCGCATGCAGTCCCAATTAACTATAATATTTTCTGAAAACGATATTATTGATTAGTTAGATGCTTGTAACTAATATAAATTTCTATAATGTTTTGTTATTGTTACTTTTTTTAAAGTAAAAAAGAACAATATATATATATATAGTTTGATTAAAGATGGGTTAACATATTATCGTGAAATGTAAAATATTTGCAGCTTGATGTTTATAATATTAGACGAATTCAAATTAAGTAACAATATAATATAAGATCTGCTCCGTGCTCTTCTCTACTCTACAAAAAGGTTGGTTGTTTGTGCATGGATTGATCAGTTATTTTATATTCTACGACGGGGAATGGGATTTTGTTTATCTGCATTGTTCTTAGTTGCTCGTAGCCAGATACATGATTATAGTTAACCCTGATTAAATTGTATACAGATACACAGAAATAATATAAACAAATACACTGTAAATAGGAAGAATAAATGTGTTCAAGCAAAGAGGTAACTGGTTTAAAAATAAAATTAAAAAACTATTCATTAACTATATAACTAAAAAATGAATGTAAATGAATTGAGATCGATTTAATCTACACGAAACTAAGTAATTTGCAGTTTATTCACTACAAACTGATAAGAGAAAATATAACAGCTGTTATCTAATTAACATAACCAGCTGTCCATTACCACACTAGCGTTGTCAATAGGTAACTTGCATGACATTGCAGTTTGTGAACAGCTATATTAACATGGATATGTCTTAGCTCTGGGGGGGTGTGTGTGATTTTTAAGATGGATAATATGTAGCAGGTTTCCATAGAAACTACCAGGGCTATTATATTGAATGTCTAATAAAAATGAATAAGAACAGGTGTTAGATGAATTGAAAACATTCCCTTTAGACATATCCATGATCTAACCTATTTCCCACAGGGAAATAAATACAAACATTTTTCCTATACAGCTATATTTGCTATATTTCCTTATTAGTCTGGGATTTCATATGATATTACGGAGCAGCGGCTCTAGGGATCGGTTTGAAATTTAAAATTTACGTTCTTAAAGACCCCACAAAATCAAATTTTTGTTTAAACCATTGAAGTCAGCTTAAAAACAAACAAAATTAGTAAAATTTAATTTAACGAAATTTTTTAAATTAAAAGAATGTCAATGTGTACAGAGAATAAATGAAAATAATCATGATAACATAATAGATCAAAATACATTTGGATAAAAATAACTTTTTGTCATCTTCAATACTGGAGTACCAAATCATAGTAGTTTAACATCATCATGTATATAGATTTCATTAGATCTATCTTACATCTATACTTCATCTGGTAAAGTAAATTAATGCCAATGCGCTGAAGAATTTCTATGTGACTTATGATCCCTGTGATATCACTGATCCTGATTACAACGTCACTAGATGATAAAGGGGAAACTATCGATTTGTATTAGATGTAGAAACTATTTCATGGAACTTTTTTTGTTATAATGACCGAAGACTTTAATTTAATTTTGTATTTATAGTTTTCTTAATCGCCTTTCGTATTCCATTGGTATGAAGGAACCTCAAAACAGGCATTGCCTAATGAGATCCTATTTATTTCCAATAGAACAAACGGCCTAGCAAGTTTGCATTGCATTTATTTATTTCAAGATAATTTATTTTTATAAAATAAACACTTTTTATTTTATATATTTATATATTTTATACCGGCTGCGTTCAGATTATGTACTAATCGTGTTATGTTTAATATACTAGCTCATCTGAGGACGGAGATAAGATTTCAGATCCCGAAACGTCGTGAAAATTTATTTACTTAATATCGAGATGGAAAATATCCGTGATAAAAATCTAAATAATGCATATTGAAATCTCACGAATAAAATATTTATTTTAAAAACACAATACATTGAGGATTTCCACTTCGTTCTTACATCAATAATAATTAAGGTATTTACTCCTACATACTTCTAGATATTTTTCATAATTTGTATCCTCTATCTAAATAGTTTTATGTAACCTCATGTTTATAAAACAAAACATATTTCACTGTCACGATTTTATCCAGAATCGTTAAAATTGGATTTATTAAGGTTTTAAGTGAAATTGAAAGAAATTATCTACAAGTATACATTTTACTGTCTCATCAAGAACAATTATTGTAATTTAATGTGAGTGTGAATAGCCCAGCTTAAGCCAATACAGAATTTTTATCAACAAAAGAAAATAATGACTTTTTTATGAACAATAACTCACAAGAAAATTTATTGGTATTAAAGTAACTGTGTAAGATATGATAACGTTACAATAATATTTTAGAAATTTTAAGAACGAATCTATTTGCCTCAGTAAACACGGACATTCATGATAGTTAAAGCTGTTTATAATGGAGTTATATTGTTGTAATTTTCAACTTAAAAAATACATGCATAGTTTAATGTGCAATACGTTTTAATGGCGATAGATAAACCTTGCCTAAACAATATATTTGTTTATTTTGAGAAATTTAAAGTGTTGTCTTACCACTGTCGGTAACAAAAATGATAACAAATTGCGGGAGGGATTTTGTATATATATTATTTTTTTTAGTATATGTATGGGGACCATGCAGAGTGAATAAAGTTGAGGATCAATAAAGTGGCCACTGAGGTAGGTATACGGTAATGATTTCGAAAAAACCACTTTTATACAGTAATGGTGAGGAAGTTTGGAAAACAAAATAATCAGAGTATATTTACAATATAAAAAGTGCTTTTACCTGTGTTGGATGTTGTAAACCAAAGATCAGGCAGTAAAATTTAAATGGGAAACTTTCCCTTGTTTATGTAGAGGTTAAAATATGTATTTAAAATTTGTGTTAATTTTCATTAGTCTATTATAATATTTATTACATACTTAACATTTTTTTAAAGAAATTTCTACATTTAATGGTATTTTCGGATATTAAGTATAATCTCAAGACTTTTTGTACTTTATGTATATTCACACATTTAACACATTTACAACATTAACAACATTTAAGACCCATAGAGAGAGACAAAGATATAATACGATTCAGAAACGGCTATACTAATAAGAGAAAATACAACAGCTGTTATCTAATTACCTTAAAAAGCTGTTTATTACCACCCTAGCGTTGTCAATAGCTAACCATAGCTAACCTGCCTGACGATGCAGATTGTGAACAGCTGCTATATTTTTACTATATGATATTACGGAGCATCGGCTCTAGGAATCGGTTTGATTTTTGAAATGTACGTTCTTAAGACATTGCGAGTTTGAAATCAGGAAAAGCGGTCTATCCAAAAGGTGGACGAGGAGAACTGGTTTCTTCAAAAAAGAAATCCTAAACCGAAACCATCCATTCACTGACCACAACCACAGTACCCGCAACCAAAACCTCACTCAACCCGCAACCAAAACCTAACCTCAAAACCTATCCTTGGCTGAAGAGGACGTAGTCCTATAACAGCCGCAGTGGGCCTTCAGCCCACTGAAACCTCACAATCCATCCATCCATTCTTCAAAATGTGGTCTTTGGACGATTTTACATATAATTTATTACAAAATTAAATTTTTGATTAAATCATTCAAATCAGCTTAAAAACAAACTATTCTAATCTTAACTTTATGTCACTCAGTTACTGAGTTACAGAAACTGGTAAACAGAGTACGTTGTATTTTGGAGCCTTAATGTTCATCTTAGTAGGAAAAATATGAAAATTAAAGCCTCACTTATTGGTTACAATATGGGGATAGAACGTGGTAAAGAGATTTAGTTCAGTAGTTCAGTTATAATAGTTTATACTGAAAAATATAAATATTTTTGTTCCTCGTGGTAACAAACCTACTGACTTATTCCTAATGTTATTTTGATGGAGAGTAAGCAGATTAGCTTCCAAGTAATGCAATGAATACGCAGAACTGCTGATGCTATAATACATGTTTTAATTAAAAAATATTATTTTCCAACAAATCGTGATGGAACCCTCAAGAATGTATTGAATTCCTCATGAATACCCCGTTTTCTTCCAATCATAATAATTATTTTCATTTTTATTGATGTACAAGCAACATCTAGGTCAATAGAACTAGTGTACTCATCTCTCTATATATAAATGAATGTATATCCTTTATGCGTTGCCAAACTACTCAACAATGATATTTTAGGAAGTTGATTTATATGTGTCCGAGAAGGTTTTAGTAAAAAAAATTTTTCGAACACTTGATAAGTTTCCATTTTATGCCGTTTTAAATGTCTAATGTTAACGTTATAGGGATTAAGTTTGTTTAACGATTTTCTACAATCAAAACATTTGATTTCTTAAGCTACAGCTGATTGGTTTACATTACATTAGAGTAAACCGCACAAAAATGGACCGATGATGTCTTGTACAGCTGGTTCTCCCCTTACTCAGCAGTGTTGCCATTTTTCATCTAGCCTATCAGCTGACGTGATTACGTCAGCTGAATGCTATAATAGAATAGGGAGATTTGGCAATACCGATCTGACTCTCATCGGACCATTTTCGTGGCGTTTACTGTAGCAAATATTCTTAACCATCCAATGCCATCTGAATCATTCATTAATGTAAAACTATGAAGTAAATATATGTGCTATACAAAATGAACAGCTTTATTCGCTAAGTTAATAGTTTACGTGTTTTGGGGATTATGTATTTACATTTTATTTTCTGTGCGATTAAAAGGTTAGGTTTGGTTAGGGTTTAGGATGGATTAGAAAATTGTGAATAAATCCACTCATATTTATTTGTTTTAAGGGAATGTTATTAATATATATTATCGTTTCAGTAGTGTTATTCACTATGCCACGATCCAGAATGTCTACAAAACGAAGACGTAATACTATTCGACTTCAGAACATGACCAATCTTAAAAGTTAACACTGTAGGGCGTTGCGGGTCAGCTAGTAGTTGAAATAACAAATAAGGTCACAGGAATACGTTTGGTAGTGTTTGAAATATTTGCTAAGAAAACCTTTAGTGAAAATACTATTGCCGATGATAATCTATAAAAATTTAAAATTTTGTTTCTATAAAATCCAAACCTTATTCAGAGAAGCCATAGCCACTGATGATGATGGTTAATTCAAAGTGTTGACGTTAAGTAAACAACATAAATATCCCTATAGGACTAGTTAATGTATTATCATTATCTTATCTTCTTATCAATAAATATTATAAAGAAGAGGTGGTGTCTGTATGTTTGTTTGTGGGTTTGTGTGTTTGTGGGTTTGTTGTGGCAAGTGAATGCGAAAAATACTGAACCGACCGGTTTGAAATTTTAGGCAAAAGTAGATCTTAAACTCATGCAACACATAGGCATACTCATTTCCTTAAAATCCTCTCGGGCTACGCCCTGTGAACGTCCTAACTTTCAATGTTTACATTTTTAGAGAATGAAAACATAAAATTACTTGAATGTCAACAGCTGTGAATACTAAAATTTGACAGTTCGAGAAGAAGGAGAAGAAGAAGAAAGAGCTGCCGTGACCGTCCTAGGTTTCAATGTTTACATTTTCTAATGACAACATCCGTTTGCACTATATTTTGACAGTTCAGGAAGAAGAAGAAATAAAGTTGATTTTCACATAAACTGCTGGATCGAAATTAGTGAATTATTTGAAATAGCGGAATAGTAGATTTTAAATTTTTTTCCGACGACTGTCTCTATTACATTAATCCTTATCCCAATATTTGAGATATGTTACTTTGAAATGTTGTAGACTCCTGTTTTGTTATTTTGTAAACAATAAAGAATTAATTAACAATACCTTAAATGTATCGGTAGAGCCTACACCTTTCAGCCTTTTTAGCCCGTGCGAAGAACGGGTACTTTGGCTAGTTATCTAATGAAATAAAATGTGATAATTAAAATAAATTCAATAGTTGGGTACTGGTAAGGTTTTTAAATGTCTTTATTGTTGTTAAAGAAACATTATTATTCAGCTATCAAGGAGTATTATCAGTATTGTGCTAACGCAGGAGCTAACCGCCATTTAGGCACTTGTTATATATAAAGTTTCAACCAATTGCTTCAATTAGTTATAAATGTTATAGTATTAATAAATTTTCAGAATGATTATTGAATCTTATTTTTATGTTGAATTAACAATGATTTTAAACCAGCCCTTAAACATGGTGTTTTTTTACAACACCATTGATTATGTATGTATTCATATATATAAATCCTTGGTCTATTAATTATATATTATTGATCTGTTTATGGCAAGTTTTGGTTTTAAAATACAATAGACATCCCCAAAAATAAATTATTTTTCATCAGCGGTTTCAATAAGTTTCACTTTTATTGATTTTTGGTTTACTGCGTTTAATAAAACAGATAAAGTATCAGTTTAACATTCGGATCAAGAAACACCACAAGCTAGTGATACCTTGTAGCAATTAAAAGTAATTTTAATAAATTAATATTTTGATATGTTAAAGTTTGACCTCTCTTATATACTAACGGGCTTATATGTCAACAGAGTAATGATTAAGTTCTGTACATGTTTGACAAGCTACAAAGCTAACTTACTCAAGTTTCAAAGCTAATCTTAGACGTTTCTTTTATGGCGTGGCACAAAACTGGGTCTCTTAGAAAATGTTTTGACATGGATATACCTAAACTCGGGGAGGGGGGGTTAGCAATTTGCGAGACGCAAAGAATATAACGAAAGTGATATCTTCCATCACGTTACCGGATATTTTTTAGGTATTTGTTTAGGTATAGTGAATTGTTTAATATTTATTTATAAGCGAATCCCTGATATACTAAAATGTTACGTTATATTCCTTCCATACGCAGTGAAGTGACTCGAGAAACGAATAATGCTCATTGAAAAAAAGTCTTATTTAAAATTTGTTTTCATATTTTGTAGTTAATAAACTTACAGTGATTTTTAAGATACTAGTCTGTGCGTCTAACGGATGTCGTTCAATGGACGTGCGGAACAGTTCCATAAAAGTCGTCGAGAGGAGACAAATCATAATACGATGAATTCCTCATTAATGCCCTTTTTTGCATTTAATCATAATAATAATTATTGCTGTAGGCAACAGATAGGCCAAAAGAAGCAGCCCTCATTTAATAAATCAAAAGCGAATTTCAATTTTAACAATAATAATTGCTTTTCCTGAGAAAAATGAAATTTTCCTTACATTTAGAAGTATAGGCGCTCCTCGTCATAGCATAAAATACTAGATAATACTATATTATTGCTCTCATCAATAATATATAGTATGAGATAATCCATTGATCTCATCAATGGATTATCATATCCATGACCTAAGCTATTTCCCACTGAGAAGTCGTTCCACATTTATACGCTAAGTTATCTCTAATACAGTATTTCCAAATATGTATTCTCTATCTCTACATATAAAGTTATTAAAGTTATATGTATTCTCTATCTCTACATTATTTTTGAAGAGGATTGGATCCAGTAAGGCATTTGTAAATTGTGGACAACTTTGTTATTGTAATCTTTACTATGTCAAATGAGCCTTGACATTATGCTGTTTGCAAATATGGGTATTTTTAAAGCTTACTTCTATTGATATGGCTGTATTTATTGTTAAGGGCAACGTAGAGACCTGTAGTTTGCACCATTTTATTTCTTTTTTTTAATTTCTTTGAAAACGAGGGGGTAACAAGATAGGAGTTTACATTTCAAAATATTTAGTTGCCCCCTTTACTACCCTTTTGCAAAAATGGGCAAAATTTTAACAACATAAAAAAGTAAAAAAAATATATAAGAAAAGGCCAAGGTTTCACATTGATATCTCGGACCGTTTAAATTATATCCAGGTGTGCCGGGATATAAAATTTACTCTGTATATAAAGTTTTAGCACAATACTTGAAATAGTAAACGAGATATAAATTTTAAGCGGTTCCCATAAGGTTAACTAACATTGGAGCCCAACAACGTTACCTGCTTCTATATCTTAATAGCCGATTAACATTGAGTGAATATTAAAAATACCAAATTGTTTGTTTTTAAACTGATTTCAATAGTGCCAATAAAAATTTATTTAAAATAAATGGTATCAGAGGACTGACACATAATTTCATCCTCAATTAAATTTAAAAACAACAATCTGTAATAATATCATATTCCTTAAAGTTTATCTATATATCATTTGATAACTTATTGTTTAAAAATAATAATCCAATTTCCGATAATACCAACAAGCTAAATTAAATACCATAAGCTAAATTAATTGATAGAATTTTGTTGGGTGACAGCCTCCACCGGTAATACCAAGCTTATGGGTTTTGTTGGGCGATGGGACCTTACCAAGTTTCATGGAAAATGGTCTGGAAATAAGGAAGACATCGATTTTGTAATATTACTACAAGAATAAAATTGGGCGCTCTTAAACAACGTACTGCGTTTTTCAAGGACAGTCAATTTAACTTTTCTCTGGAACCATTAGTCGTAGATATATTATAACCATATAATTTATGAAATAAACCATATAATGTTTTTAAACTCATATGAGAAATCATATAATATTCATCAAAATCGCTAGTGCAGAAAGTTCTATTTTGAGTGTTTTTGGGGTAAATATCCTTAAAAATAAAAAAAATTAAACAAATAAAATAAAGTGTCCGAGATATTGTAGATTGTTGTTACCTGCATATCAAAATTCATGGAAATCAGACCAATAGTCTCGTTTCTAGGCTTCTACACATCCCAATTACACACAGACAGAGATTACTTTAAAAATATTATATTACTTACTTTAGGTAAGAACTTAATTGGATCTTTTCCGTTATACATTTAACTGTTTGGCTAGCTTTTAACAGAAAATTAACCAGCAATTTCCTGATCAAGGCAGTATAAAATATTATAAAAATGTTTGTATTTAATTCCCTGTGGGAAATAGGTTAGGTCATGGATGGAATGGAAATGGAATGTTTTCACTTTACATAAACAGCTACTCTTATTCTTTTACATTAACAATTCAATACAATTGCTCTGTTAGCTTCTTTAGAAGCCTGTTACATATTTTCAATCTTAAAAATCACCAACCTCCCCACCCCCAGTGATGACACATATCTATGTCAATAATATCAATAACCATCCAAATATAACTCCACAGCTATGAGCATTAGAGTGAGTGTATGTTGGGGACTCGCTTCGCTCGCTGGGGGCTCCGCCCCCAGGCCCCCTTATAGGTGTCGGCAGAATCGCTTTTATTTATTTAATTTAAGGTATTAGAGATATTAGAGATGATCAAAAGAAAATATGATATGGAATAACGGTGGGAGTTGGTAGATAGTGTATTTGATATGGTAAATTGAGTTGAAGAATTATTTGTTGTAGAATATTTCAAATTTTGGTGTTGGTATAGTTTTATTTGTTTCCCTGTTGGTTAGCCCAAGCTTGCAGTTGCATCGGGCGTATGCAATAAATTAAATGTCCCATATTTAATAAGTTTTCATTTCTTCATTAAAGTTGTTGTAATATTGTTACGTTTTCTTCTTAAGGGTGATTAAAGTGAGGTTGTAACGAAATATTAGCGCTCTATGTACTATTTTAATGTAATATGGTAATAATTTAATAAAAAAACCTTTTCTAGGAATTAAGGGAATGAGTTACGATAAAAAGTCATATTAACAAAGATATAAATCTTCAATAATCCGTATGGTACGTCACTCTCAGTCTTTGAGAACATCTCGTTCAAGAAATATATAAAAGAACTAAAAATATTTATTTTTTAATTTTTTAAGCCATAAAAAGTTAAAAACTAAGTTATCTGCACTATATTCTACATAAACAGATTAATACAACAGGTCATCTGAAAGACACATACGAAAACCTTGGTTATAACTTGACCAAAACCGGAATTTTCTTACTACTTACGGAAAATAACTAACATTTTCAAAATGATATATAAGTTGCAACATTATTGTGTATTCTCACTTATGGTTATAAAATGAAGGTGCATGTAAAATATAAGCCCTCGATTTTTCTTTAATAACGGAACAAGAAAAAAAATTGCATAAAAAAGGAATTTTCATAAAATGTAACGTTATTTAGGGGTGAAAGAGTCAAAATACGAGAAAAAGTCATATTCTACTTAGAGAAACTATTTGACACCCACATAAAAAGATTAAAATCAACAGGTAGTCTGAAAGCCACATACAAAAACCTTGTCTATAAATTGATCACGAACCTGCATTTATATACTACTATCGGAACTTGGGAAAATTAACTAAATTTCCGATATATGAAAATTTTTCATTTTTCAATTAAATATTATGTAATATTATTTTTATTTCCTTTTAAGGGTGATCAAAGGAAGGTGTGTATCAAATATAAAAGCTCTATGTATTATAATAACAAAACAGGGGAGCTTAATGTGGGTAAAAATGTAGATTTTCAAAAAATCTAACGCTATCTAAGGGTGAAGGAGACGAGATACGAGAAAAAGTCAAGAGACCAAAGTTGTAGATCTTGCAAAATCCGTGGCACAAGAAACCCTCCGTTTTTCGATAGGACCTTTCGTTAAAAAGATATAGCCGAAAAACGAAGATTTTTTTTGAAAAATTTTAAGATTTTTTTTAGGATAGTAAAAATTAAAAATTCGGGATTCCGACGATTTGTTTACTTAAAATAACCTCTTAGGAACGTCCATAAAAAATTTCAAGTCTCTAGCTCATCGGAAAGTTGTATTTTTTAAAGAAATAGTGAAACGTTGCATTTCACGAAATCGACCCAATGCATTTTATATGGGAAAACGTTAACATTTTTTTTCTCGGTCCGTAATGAAAAATTGTAAGATTTGGCAATTTTCCTGTCGGTTGTGGACCTAAACTTATGCGTGACATGGATTTAAAAATAAACTAAAATACATAACCTGTCCAATTATTACATTGGTTTACGTAAGAACACCATTGAAAAGGTATTTACTTATATGAAAAAGATCCAATTAATTAAGCGAGGGATAATCTTGATTCCAACCCGAGTTTCGAATCTATTTTTCTGAGCTATGTATTGTGAAGGCTTGATTCTGATATAATTAATTTTTGAACATCTACTATTATACCTCAAACACTTTTTATATATAATTGTGATATATTTCTATGTATATTATCCTGAGATGTTACTTAAAGTTTGTCAACAGTATTAAAAAAACCCTAAATGATAGAATATTTCACTGATGATAATAAAGCAATGACATTAGTAAGATTGACTGAGGTTATGAAAGAATCAGTTGCAATTTTTCTTATGTAATATAAAATAATAAATTATATCACTATAAAAAAAACTCTAAATACGATTATTCATAACTGTGTTTGACGTTGTCCATCTCATTTGTATACCATTATCAATTACTAGACAATGAAAAACCTACATGGGAAATATTCAATTTTGTAATCGATATGTCTCAAAACAAATTCATTTATTAATCATAAAATCTTGTTTCAGGATACTTTAAATGTGTATAATCTGTTTTCATTCAATGCTTTAATGTAAAAAGTGTGTCGTTTAACACATAAAACTGTGTAAAACTAGTAAATTAATATACAAACAATAAAATGCTACATTCCTGAGTTTTCCAGGACAAAAATAAATGAAGAAATAAAATATAAAATATGGACAACCTAAAATACTGAATGTCCATGATAAAAAATATAGATTTGCTACTTTCAGAGGTTATGATACGTCTATTATTGAACGAATAATAAATAATTTTAAAGGTGTTTTACGAGGTAAATGGTATCTATCAAAAATGTGATTATTTATTCTCAGTAAATTTTGGCCTTTGAAGTTCCCTATTTTAAGAAATCATAGACGTAACTAATAAAATAAGTTTTAAAATGATGATTATTTGAAAATATCGTGCTCATATTTTTTGATATAAAACTTTAAAAAAACCTTTGCTTGGTGTTAAAGTTTATAATTGAGAAATCTACATATATCTAGGTGAAAACATTGGTAATCGAAGTTTCACTGAAAACTAACAAAAGGTATTTGAACAATAGGAGATTGTAATCTAGAGAGGCCCAGAGGAAAAATGTATAGAAAAGTGAATGACAATTCTTAGCTAGGTTCAACACTTGGTTGATTTTTCACGGATATATTATGATTTTTAATATGGATTAAATTTAAAAAGAGACATATCAGATTGGCCCTATCGAATGTTCAATGTTGTCAATGTTTTTCACGAGTTATTGACAATTAATATTGGTATAAAGTATACTGTTATGATAAGTCTTACCACCAATAAAATCAAGTCTTCATTAGTTTCTATTTAAATAATCGGTAACAGTGGACTGCAACAAACTTTTCTCCATTAAGTAAATTTAAAAAAGACAATTGGCAATAAAACGATCACGTTCTTCAAAGTTTATCTAAATTTTATTTAATAATTTATTGTTTGAAAAATAACCATCCCATTTCTGAAAATAAAACAGGAGAGACAAAGTTAAATTAATAGTTAGAATTTTATGGTGAAGACCCACCCCCGAATACCAAAATTTTTTGAGTTAATTTTATTAGGTGATTTTACCTTACGTTTCATACCAAGTTTCATGGAAAACGGTTGGAAAATAAGGAGGAAATTGATTTGTTACTATTCTCCATAAGAATAAAATTGGGCGCTTTCAGACAACGTTCTGCGTTTATCATGGACAGTAAATTTAACTTCTCCACTTCTAATTTAATTTCTCCACTCTCTGGAATAGATGATTAAAGTACTACTTTTCATTTAAGGGGCTCTCTGACACTTTAAGTACCTAGAGAGGAAAAGAATCGCTTAAGTTACATAGGGAGAATCTGGAAACACTCCGTGCACCCATTGATTTAGTGAAAATTGAGCACAATACAGTTTGTACTGTATGTTGCGTCCGAAGTGTTTACTGAGCGTCCGTTATTTTGTTTGTTGACATTTACCCTACCATTCACCTAATACTAGTGAAGAAGCCAGAAATGTCAGATACGCCAGTAAAATCCCTTATTTATCATAATACTAAGTTTAAAATAGAGCTTACGGAGATTCAAATGTAAATTTGTATTTTCAGTACTTCCCCGTGGGAAACGTCATTGTTATGGTTCTCCTCTCATCTGTCTGCGTATTACTTTTCGTTAATATTATATTTGAGAACCACATAAAAAAAAGTGTAAATGTGCTCTAATGTGCTTTGTCGATTTTAGGTAAGAAGAATCGCTATAAGAATGACCTGATAATGGGACTGTTGTCACAAAACGGGAGTCGACACTGTCAAGCTATAAAGGATATTGAAAAAAATAATTTCTATAATTTTAAAATTTGCGTAGAAATAAAAAGTATATTAAGGACAATCCGAGCAGGCATATGAAATAAATAATTTTAAGGCATCAAATTTAAATAATTTTAATGATAAATTTGTTGCAAAAAAGTGAAGTCTTTATATCCCGTTTCCATAGAAAGTACCAGGGATATTATATTTAATTTTTAATATTTTGGTTATAAGAACAGCTGTTACGATGAACTGTAAACATTCATTTCAGACATATCCATGATCTCACAGGGAAGTACCTACATACAAACATTTTCACATGGATATGTGTTAGCTCTGGGGGGTGTTGGCCATTGTTAGATGAAAATTTGAAACACGTTTCTATAGAAACTACTAGGGCTATTTTTTAATACATTTTAAGAATAAGAAGAGCCATTTGAACATTTATTTAATAATTTTAAAGATTTATAATCTTTAATATGGGTAAAACAATAATTAAAGAATGATCGTATTTACTTCCCTGTGGGAAATATAGTAAATCATGGATTGGCAAAGGGAATGTTTTCAGCTCATCTAAACTCTTATTACTAAAAATTTCAATACAATCGCTCTGGTAGTTTCTATGGAAGCGGAATATAAACACTTACGCTAGACTTTTTGTGTTATAAACACCCCCCTCCCCCCAGGGCTGAGACATTAGATGATCCACGGTAACGTATATATTATGTATGTATATATTAGGTGTATGTATTATGTAATGTGTATTATGTGTATATATTATGTATGTATCTATCGTATCAGTCTACAGAATACAAATTATATAATTTTTCTCTTAACATTTCAAATGAAATCTTTAACTTAGGAGTGATTAGTGGTGAAAAAACAATACACTTCTGAAGATATACTTGAGGAAAGCTAAAGAGTGAGGAAATTTCTTGCGTTAACAAAATCATGTTGGAGTCATGGTTCAATAACTAAAAAAATGTTGTCGTTGTAACTGCACTGAACTCAGGAAACTTAAAATAGAGTCCAGATTCTCTTTTGACGTTGACTTCCAACAATTCTACATTCCCTAAATAAATATAGTGTTTAATTAATTAGATTCAAATGTGATTCCCAAGTATACTTTAATCATAAGTTTAGGATTTACAACTCATGGTTTAAAATCAAGGCTTTCAACACCCATTTTCAAGAAGAAACGATAGTATTCCACTATCGTTTCTTCTTGAAAATCTGTAATTCACCATTGTATGATATATTTTTATAGGAATAAGTACATTGTCACACGATATAGAATTTTCGAAATACTAGAGAAAATGTTTTAATGTAGGTCTATAAAAATGCACGTCATTTACTGCTTTGATTGAAAACTATTGTCTACAATTTAAAACATTGAAATTTCTGAAATTTATAATTTTGTTACTTTTGTCTGAATATGCTCTTATTTGTATCATTAATGTATATATTACATGTAAAAATTTAAAGTATTATGAACTTGAAAACTGTCTACTCAAAGACAACTCAAAGTGTTGTCTTTGAGTCTTTGTGACGAGTGGACGTGTTTTATTTCTTGTGTGCTTAGTTCTTGGTGAATGGTACTGTTTGTATGTTTTTTTATTGCTTTAAACTTTTTTGTTTTAAGCTTTATGCCAGCTCAGTCCAGATTAAGTACTAATCGTTTTAGGTACTAGCTTGCCTAAGCAGGGGATCAGATTCCAAATCCCGAAACATCGTGAAACTTTATTTTACTTAAAATCGTGATGGAAAATATCCATAATAAAAATCTAAATAACATATATCCATCATCACCAATAATAAATTTCAGACAAAGAAGATGTTAACCCAACAATAATCTATTTACTTCCATTTGGAAAATAACTTAGATCATTGATGTGTTTAAAGAGAATGTTTTTAGTTCCTATAAACAGCTGTTACGCAAAAATTGTGACCGAAGTGACGTCATATAATTATATGACGTCACTTCCGTTACGATTTTGGCGTAACACAAATTAGCAACACCTTCCCCAGACCTTAGTCGCATCCATCCATTTATTTCTATTATTTATTTTTGATTAGGCCTAAATCTGTTTATTTATTAATTTACAACTATTGTCGTAAATAATAACCTAATAAATGTCATATTAAATAAAAAATAACCCTGAGATTCCAATACCAGCCTTAATGTAAAATAATTGGTTTTAGTGTGATAGGATTATTTAGACCTAACAGGATGACTTGTCTTTCAAATATTGAAATAGTGAGATAAACATGTTTTTAGATGCTAATGTAAGTAGATAGTTCATGCAAATTAGATCAAATGTAGTTGAGATGTTTATGATGAATTTTGCACAAAATGATTGTTGTTGAACACAGAAAGGTTTCGTCTTTTTCCCATTCTTTTTTTTACATTAATGAAAGATAAGAATTAGAATCCACCCGATTTACATGCACATTTTACGATTAAAATAAATAAATTTACTTTCTAATGCTGAAATAAAAATTCCCTTCAAAAGTATGGTTTAAAGCCAAGAAAAATAAACTATTGACGAAGGCTGGGTTAAAAATATTTACTCATCTTTTTAATAAGTTCATAATTTAGTTTAAACTACAAATTTACTTTGTACAAGAGTGTAAATACATACACATTTATAAAATATAATTTAAAATTAACGCTTCTGAAGGAAATATAAATTAATTGATGCAACGGATTCTCTCGTATTTTTTTCTAGTATAGTAAAATTTAAAGAAAAAATATAAATATTATCACTTTGACACAGACATTTATATCAGTGACAAATATCTACAGAAGATTCACATAGATTTTCATAGGACAATACAAATGACAACTTTATACATAAGTAATAAAGTATCTTAAAATTACCATATAGAAAACATGTTTGACTAAGGATGAACTTAACATATTAAAAAAAAAAATGTCTACATGTTTGATTTTGATGAGTAATTCTTTTATTTCAACTAGGTTTATTTCAACTAGGTCTACTTTAAATTTTTTCTAGAGGAATTTTAATATGAAAACTGCTTAATTTCACCAAATGAATTTACAGTATACATATTACAGTAAAACTGATAATTAAATGATGGAGTTTTACGGGTTTTATTACTTAAAGGTATTAGAACTCATAAATTAGTTTATGATTTAAATTGTGTGATTTTAAATTTCGTTTATTAAATAATTATTCCTTGCAGACATTTCCACTACGATTAACCTATATTAATGTAAGATTTAACTTGATTTAATTTTGACAGATTGATTTTTCTACTTTCTTTAGGATATTTTAGAGACCGCGTCAATTAATCATTATTAAATAGTTATTATTTCAGTAATGCGAGTCCATAAAAATAAATAGTTGTTACTGAAAAGATTATGTATCATGTCTTTGTGTTTGTACAATAGTACAAATCCCTCTCCAAATGAACGGAATAATTAATAACAAATTAATTAGTCAATTTTCTATAAGGATACTAACTATTAACAGCCAGCTCTAAAATCTCAACAGTGTAATATACAAAACTCGGAAATAAAATGAATATTTTAGTCCAACAGTGTTTGACCTGTTTAAACATATCCTGACAATACATGTACATAAAGATGATAATGTAAATCAACATATTCTATTTAAATTTACCGTAGATGTAACAGTAGATGTAAATACTGTATAAATACTGATCTGCTTTTAACAAATTTACCTCAGAAAATTGAGCTATTATCACCATCCTCATGGTAATGTCTTGGCCGTGGACCGATTTGTTAAGTTTTCGGAAGCCTAAATGCAAAAACTATTCATTAAAAACTGTATCTAAGAACAATTTGAAAATTTGACTTGAAAACGGAGGAGTTTCTCCACTTCCAGAAACGTTGTGTGGTTAAAAAAATAGACGCGGTGGAAAAAAACAATAAAATATATTCAATAATTTGAAACCTTTTAAAGGAAAATCATTTATGTAAACAATATTTTTATCAACTCACTATTACGAGGTGGTATATATTTAAAATGACATGGAATTTTCGTACTTGAAACAAATATTTAAAAAATTAGTCTTAGTTTTTTTTTTATTATTGAAGAATTAATTTTCTGAGGATTCAGATCTGTTGTGAAAGTATAAGAAGGTTAAATTTAATGTATTTATCTTTACATAGATTCAATAAATGCCTTATTTTTGTATATCCCTTTTAGCGAATTTCCCATAGGGAAGAAGCTATTACTGTAGGTCTCATGGCGAGACTTAAGCCCGGGACCATGTTATTTTTTCTTCTTTAGGTGCCCAGAGTCCAAAAACAATAGTCGTTAACATTTATATATATATATATATATATATATGTGTGTGTGTGTGTGTGTGTGTGTGTGTGTGTGTCTGTGAACACGATAACTCTCGTAAAAATGGTCCGATCGAGACCAAATTTGGTAGAGATGTGTATTCCTACAAATGCTCGGACGAGTTCGTAAACCAGACATATCGGTCAATGGGGACGGGTAGTTTGGGGGGGTTTCGTACCCCAAAATGTGGTTTTTTGCGTTTTTCACATGCAATTTTTAAAAATTTCTACACAATTAAGTTCCTCTATCTATAAGTTTTTCTCTATCTCCAACGGTTACCGAGATATTAAAAAATCTAAACACAGTATGTTGTATTGTGGGGCTCCAATGTTAATCTTATGCAGGATAGGAAAAATTAATATTTCCTATATTAATCAATATTTTTTGATAAAACTTGATATTTAGCTTCATGTGGTTGAGGTCTATCCATTTATTCTTAAAAATCATAGTTTATGTGTTTATCATTGCAGCAAACCTGCATACTCTTTTTCCATATTAATCATATAGTGAATAGTCAAACTCCTTTATTTATGGACAGATGTTGATGAAAGTTGATATAAATGCTAAAAAATTTTATTGTTTACGCTAGAAACATCTACTTTCAGCGTTCCTCACAGCAGCAAACCTGCATTCTTTTTCCCATGAGATTAGGCAGGAGATTAGGCAAACAATACTCATATTTATTGACAGATAATTATCAAATTAATCATATATTATTATTATTATTATTATGTTATTGATTTGGAAATTCGCTGAGTACGCAGGTCTGCTGCGACGGGGGTATTTATTCTACTTTAAAGTTAGAGCAACTTCCTAACCCAGCTGAAGGTTGTAATCAACCGGCTGATCTGGAGACTGAATTTATGCGTCTCAAACATATTTTGCAGTGTTTTTTTTAACTCGTACAAGAATAAACTCATTTTTTTTTTAATTAACTTACTAAGTAAATTGCAATTTTTCTATAGTATCGCAAAATTATTTTGATTGAATTTACATTTCTAACATAAAACGGCATTGTTTATTTAAGTCAGCTACGTACAACACTACCGTATCCTAGTTGCATGGAATGAAATGTTAATCTATTATCATGTTAATAATGGTAAGTATAAATGACGTCGTGTTTTACACCAAATTCCAAACAAAACTTGTATGGTTGTGATAATGTCATACCTACTATATATTTTTCTCATTATTTGACTATTTTCTTTTTTCTTTTTAAATTATTATTTTATGTTTAATGACTTTAACTTGATAAGGAATTCGAAAACGGAAGTTGAATGAACAGGTAAAACTTATACAAAACAGCTCTTTAGCTAAGGAATAGAGGCCGTGGGATTACAAAACACATGTAGTCAGTTAACACGTTATTTGGAGGGACAATGTGGTCGAAAGTGCAGCGGCAAGTGTCCGGGGCTGGCCTTCCAGGTGGCAGCGGGCCAGACAAGGCGTACCAGCCTCGCGACAATGAAATAATCAATTTTCGCAATAGAGTAAAACAGCTTTTGAGAAATTCAAAATTACGGTATATTCGTAAGCTGTTTGAAAATAGGAAACAGCCATCTAAAATCTTATGGCGAAATGTAAAAAGCCTTGGGCTTGGGAAGCAGAATGATCCACAACCAGTTCCAATTCCTCTTAATGAATTAAATAATTATTTTTCTTCCTGTAATCAAAGTACAAACCTGCATCAAGTAAATACCTATCTTCACGATTTAATGAATTTTCCCAATCAGAATTTAGGATATCCTGAATTCAATTTTAGACCCATTATTCAGTCAGATGTTTTAAAGGCTATTCGTAGAATACGCAGCAATACTGTTGGGTTTGATGGAATACCGATTCGATTTATAAAAGACATTCTCTTTGCCATACTTCCCACTATCACCTACATATTTAATGCATCTTTGAGAACTGGTTCTTTCCCATCTTGTTGGAAGTCTGCCATAATCCGCCCCCTAAACAAGATCTCAGCACCTGTTACTTGTCAAGATTTCAGGCCGATAAGTATTTTGCCCGCCCTATCAAAAGGCCTCGAAAGAATCGTACACTGTCAAATTACTGTTTTCATTACAGACAATAACATTCTCTCTGACTTTCAGTCAGGTTTCAGAACGTCTCACAGTACTGAAACAGCACTCCTCCGTGTTACTGAGGATCTTAGACTGGCGATGGACTCTCGACAGGGTACGATTCTAACACTATTTGATTTTTCTAAAGCTTTCGATTGTGTAAATCATAGTTTATTGATTGAGAAATTAAGGGCCATAGGGTTTTCACAGAACGTTCTTAAATGGCTGAGATCTTATCTGTCAGATAGGCGGCAGTGTGTTGAGGTTTCTGACATGAAGTCTGACTGGGAGACTGTCACTTGTGGTGTGCCTCAAGGATCAATCCTTGGGCCTTTACTCTTTGTACTTTACGTAAATGACATTAGCTCAACTCTTTCTCACTGTAAATTTCATATGTATGCTGATGACCTGCAAATTTATGCACGTTTTTCAGTGAGTACTATAAATAGCTGTGTTTCGTTGATAAATGAGGATGTAGATCGACTAGTCAATTGGGCTAAAAAACACGGACTGAAACTGAATCACGAAAAACTAAACCTATCATAATTTGTCACTCTCGTTTACGAAGTTCACTTGACTTTGACTTGATTGACCCAATAACAGTTAACGGAACAGCACTGCCCTACTATGACAAATTAAAAAACTTAGGACTAATGATCAACTCAGCATTTACTTGGACAGATGCAGTGGTAGATATACGTAAAAAGGTGTTTGCGTCTATCCATTCATTAAAAAAGTTACAAAGTTTTCTACCTCTGCACATCAAACTTAATTTGGTCAAATTACTTGTGATGCCCCACTTCACTTACTGCAGTTCCGTAATCAATGACATGACTGTGACTCTCTCTGATATGTTGCAAAGGTCTCAAAACTATTGTTTGAGATCTGTGTTTGATCTTAGGCGTGATGAGCATATAACCCCATATTACATTAATTCTAGATTATTGAAATTAAATGATCAAAGATCAGTCAAAATTATTTCATTAGTTTTTTTAGTTCTGAAAACCGGTCTGCCTAATTATTTTCATAATGATTTCAATTTTATATCTCAAAGTAGTTTAAGAATATCACGCTTTTCTTCATCAATATTGCGCGTACCTCAGCATAAGACCTCTATGTACAGCAAAGCTTTTATTGTTACTGGTTGTCGCCTTTGGAACAGCTTACCGCCATCAATCAAGGCTATTGATAACCGTACCCAGTTTGTGGCAGCACTGAGAGAATTATACCTAGACCGGATGGCTTCGGCTGACTTGCCCTTGGGAGTTGTTGGGTGGAGTGAATGTTGAGTGAATGTGTTTGATAAAGTATGGCAATATTATTTATTTACAATATTTATTTTCTGTTTATTCATTTCCCACATTAGATTAAGTGTAATGTAATATTTATTTAATGATATTGTCAGGTTAAGTGTAAGAAAGGGCCAAGTGGCCCTAACTTTGCCTGGTAAAATAAAGAATTTTTCATTTCATTTCATTTTCAATAGTCAAACTCCTTTATTTATGGACAGATGTTGATGAAATTTGATATAAATGCTAAAAAATTTTATTGTTTACGCTAGAAACATCTACTTTCAGCGTTCCTCACAGCAGCAAACCTGCATTCTTTTTCCCTTGAGATTAGGCAGGAGATTAGGCAAACAATACTCATATTTATTGACAGATAATTATCAAACTAATCATATATTATTATTATTATTATTATGTTATTGATTTGGAAATTCGCTGAGTACGCAGGTCTGCTGCGACGGGGGTATTTATTCTACTTTAAAGTTAGAGCAACTTCCTAACCCAGCTGAAGGTTGTAATCAACCGGCTGATCTGGAGACTGAATTTATGCGTCTCAAACATATTTTGCAGTGTTTTTTTTAACTCGTACAAGAATAAACTCTTTTTTTTTAATTAACTTACTAAGTAAATTGCAATTTTTCTATAGTATCGCAAAATTATTTTGATTGAATTTACATTTCTAACATAAAACGGCATTGTTTATTTAAGTCAGCTACGTACAACACTACCGTATCCTAGTTGCATGGAATGAAATGTTAATCTATTATCATGTTAATAATGGTAAGTATAAATGACGTCGTGTTTTACACCAAATTCCAAACAAAACTTGTATGGTTGTGATAATGTCATACCTACTATATATTTTTCTCATTATTTGACTGTTTTCTTTTTTCTTTTTAAATTATTATTTTATGTTTAATGACTTTAACTTGATAAGGAATTCGAAAACGGAAGTTGAATGAACAGGTAAAACTTATACAAAACAGCTCTTTAGCTAAGGAATAGAGGCCGTGGGATTACAAAACACATGTAGTCAGTTAACACGTTATTTGGAGGGACAATGTGGTCGAAAGTGCAGCGGCAAGTGTCCGGGGCTGGCCTTCCAGGTGGCAGCGGGCCAGACAAGGCGTACCAGCCTCGCGACAATGAAATAATCAATTTTCGCACAAAGACTATTGTTTACCACTGTTAATTTAATGCCAAGCCATAAATTGGCGTGACACTTTGCCGAATTTCAAGGCCATATTTTAGAAATGAATTGGAGGTTTTTTATAAAGGATTTACATTATTATTGCCTGTCTAAAATACATAAATTAAAAAAAATTGTAGAATCTTGCTAATTCGAACCTATACAATTCGTAACTTTTGTTTGCTCCCTTCAAAAAAGCTCTTATAATCTAAAAACATATTCAAAAATTATAAGTATTTTTGGCGCATAATTTAGCTTTGGAAATTCTAATTCGTTTATGGTTGACCCTATGGAATTCGAATTTCGTTCCTCTATTTAGAAGCTTTACCTCTTAAATTCGCAGTCGATCTCTTCAATTGAAAGTAGTTTATCGTAGGCTTTGAGATTCCAAGCAATTAAAAAAAACAGCCCGTCGAAAAGTGAGCCTGTGCAATTTCGCAATTGCCCAAGGTTCGGATTGTCGGCGACATAATTTTCTTTGCTTGTTACATCATTGATGATATAAAACGGTTAAAGTTATCGTGTTGAAGTTTTAATATGCTGCCGTATTTATCTTACTCTGTAGTGAATTTTTTGCGAATTAGTTTTAAGAAATACGCTTATGATTCGACTTTGATCATCGCTGATCTCTAAAGTTCAGACTTCTGAATTTAACTTGTACAATTCGAACTTTAATATTACTAACCTCTATAGTTTAAACTTCCTTTGATTTGAAGTAAATTGGCTTTCCTTGAAACTTTAATTAGTGAGATTAAACTATGCTATTCTCCTCCCTTAAGTATTTTTACAAAATAATACTTCAAATATGACTAAACTACAATTCAAAACTAAAACAGTGATAATTTACTGATAAAATTATGGAAGTTTGTTTTATAAGAACAGTTTTTATAGCACAAATTTAAATATTCTCAAATTATACCTCTCATAATTTTGGTAATTCTCAGTTACAAATATAGCTAGATATTTTATAGCACTTAAATGTTATATTTCCTCACTTTGGTTCTCAGAAAGTTTATTTAAATGTTTTTTTATATACATAACTAATGATAAGTATACTTACCAATCTTTTCCTCCGAGAGGTACATCTACTATATCTCCTAAAATTTACATTTTCTAAATATTTTTTGGTATTACTATACCAAAAAATTATAAAGTATACTCTCTAGAAATCGTATACTACTATGATAAGTCAAATCTACCTATATAACCTCCACTATCAATGTACTATCTAAAAAGGTTAATCGATAACAAAGGAATATATGAAGAAAGATATCAACTCCTGTTAAGATGACTGCATGGATAATCAAACCAGTCATCTACAGACTTAAGACAAATGGTGGTTTGGATAAAAAATATTTATTTGAAAAAAAGTATACTGTTTTTATTCATTTTAAACCAACCAATGGTATGAGAAATGGAATAAGCTACATCGGCCAATTGTGGTTTAAACATTAACAGATACAATTATTGGTATCTCTCTTGGTAGAACTCTCAGAAAATGGAAGACTATAGATGACTGGTTTGAGGCTGGTATATTGAAGATTATTGTCATGTTACTTGGTTGGAGAGATGTGGCGGATTCCCTCCGTCGATCCAAAGCACAAGAGAGGCACACTAATAACACTGGAGGATCTTCACAGCACATCTTCACCGCGCACAACACTTCACACGCGCACTGCACTGCTTACACTTATGCTATCTAGACTTACTTAGGCCTACTCAAGAAAGGGTTGACAACTGAACCGCTATATTCACTTTAATATGAACGATTGGAATCTAAAATCTTTAAAATGCCATTATAAGAGGAAACGTGATGCCGTAAAGATTACTGGATTGAACATATTACAAAAGAGGAACATTGTAATGGTGGGAGTAAAAAAGGAGACAGATTATAACAGAGGTTGAAGGTAACTAGAGGTGAGCTATAAGAATATTAATTTGTAAACCCTTCCTTAATATAAAAGTTTTGGATGATCGTTACAGTAAGAAGAGATTTAAAGCGTTACTCATTAATGAAAAACTACAATGTAAGGATGAATGAAAATCTGAAACACAGACAGATGTGATGATGCGTAGCGAGATAAAAGTCGATAGTAAGATAATTTATTTAATAAATCTCTAAGAGTATAGGTAAGTGAGAAAGGCGGATCGTGTCGGGGTTCTAACATATCGCTAGTTGGAGGGGAAGTGGTGAGGGGGGCGGGGGACGCGGGCAGTGAAACGGCAATGCCTCATCGTACTTACCGATGAATAAGAAAAATATGAGCAATCCAAGTTCTCTCATCGAGGCCTTCAAAGTTCGTCCGAGAATTTGAAGTCCTTTGGAGTGTCGAGACAACTTGAATATTCGAAACACTCTGACTAACCTAATAACTCTGAGGATAGCTAAGGACATGGCCTGGTTCGTGCTCTTGTCCTGTGGGCTGACGGGGGCCTTGGGGAGGTTCAGCGTGTCCTCCTCCTCGGCCACGACCGTCGCCAGAGTTATAAAGTACGGAATGATCGCGATGATGTCGATTATGTTCATCACGTCACGGAAGAAATTGAGTTTATTTGGACAGGCGAGGAAACGCACCGACAATTCGAACGTGAACCAGATGATACATATAGTCTCGATAAGAAAGAAAGGGTCCGTAATATCGGGCACTTCGTCCTCCTCGATCTTGGTGCCGTTGGTGGTAGTGTTGAAGACTTTGTAGTGTTTGAACTCCGGCAGCGTCTCGAGGCAGAAAATGACGATGGACAGAAGGATGACGAACACGGAGATGATGGCGACGACTCTGGCCGCTTGCGAGCTCTCGGGGTATTCGAACAGGAGCCACACCTTGCGCTGGAACTCGTGCGTGGGCAGCGGCTTCTCCTCCTCCTTGATGAAACCCTCGTCCTCCCTGGAACATGTACGTGCACGTTGAAATACACCAACTCTACAATTAGATTAGATTACCTTTTTAAATGGCGTCCTACCCAGGTTGATGTGATACTTCGATTTTTATTACGGACATTTTACATCACAATTTGAGGTAAAACAGAGTTGTAGGACCTCGCTTATGTGCGCAATTGTTATTGATTGGTATTGTTTGTAAGTTTTTTGAATGCTTTAAACTTTTGTCTTTCAAAGTCAAAAAGTCAAAAAATAATTTATTTCCAGAAAATATAACATGGCTACATAATCTCTTAAATAAAAAGAAAAAAACAATAGTACAATTAAAGTACAATTTATAAATTAAAATTATTAGGAAATAAGCCTACATCGGCAGAATGCCTGTGCGTAAGCTTGGTCATCACAGTCAGCGAACAGTGAGGTTAGTTCTGGAAATTTGGAAAAAAAGTTAAATTGTGAATAGCTTTATACCGGCTTAGCCCAGATAATGTACTAGTCGTGTTATGTTTTAGGTACCAGCTAACCTGAATATTGGTTAAAAAAGGAGGGAAAACATCGTGAAACTTTGTTTTACTAAAAATCATGATGGAGAATGTCCGTAGTAAAAATCTAAATATCATAAATCCACGATCACCAATAATGAACTTAAAACAAAGTTGAGGTAGATAATTTGAGCCAAGATTGAATGAGAAATGAGTGTAAGATGATTGTGTGGCGGTCTTATAGTCTTGGTAATGACTAAGGCTGGCATGATCCTTAGCAATGACTGTTAATTAATAGCCCAACAGCCAATGAAATCTAAGGGACCTAAATTTTAACATGGAATCCAAGCCACTTTTTCCTCTAAATATATGACGAATTTGTCTAATTATGAGGATGTTCAATGTGGATGAATGTACCATTCAATAGTGCGGACGTTAATCCACACTATTGAATAGAAATACTGTACCACATCCAAAGACCATCCTCATTCACAAATCGTGACCTTCAAGGTTGCTTATAGGATTATAGGCGATTGTGCTATATTCAGCTTAAGTACTGGCTAAATGATTACCGTGATATGTGAGAAGAATTTATATACGTACTGGGGTATATTTTTAATTACTTAATCAATTATTTTTAATTTTGATTTTAAGTGAAGCCGTTAATAAATTTGATATAATAGCTATGGCCATTTGAAACCCTCAATATGTTACGACACGGTTTATCTATAGTTTTGTTGTCCTTATACTACAATTAAAATTTACTATTAAAACCAAGAGGATTGAATTAGTATTGCTCATAAATGTTTGCCTTCTGGATTTATATATACTAAATCGATAATTGTATACTTAAAAAAACTTGTATTATAATTATCATTTAAGATTAGTTGATTGAACACGGTGGATTTTATTCAGTACACTCTATATAGAAAATATAATTTTAAGGTGAGTAGTTATAATCCATATATGCCTGTATTTTAAGTCCATGGTGAATTAAGTACTGGCCTGTTAGATGCCTAAAAGCAAAAAAATTCATTATACCGAAAGAGTTTACCGAACTGGTTGTCTTAAAAACGTAATTAAATCAAACAATTACATTTAGATTAAAATATATTTGTTTTTGTATAAAGGTTGTACAAAGTTACATATGAAAAGAGATTAAATCCTGTATTTATTTTACAAAATATTTTTAAACGAGATTCTAGAACGTATCAATCATGGATAAGGCACTGATAAAAATCACTGATAAAGAAGTTGACGGCATTTGTAGGCTTAATTGGGATTGCAGTGGACACCTGTTTTGCTTTTGTGGTTAGTGGTTATAAGGGGGGGGCATGTTTTAAGCTTTTTTTGTTTAAACTTTGATATTTCAAGAAGATATTAGTAATTATTTTTATGTTACAGTTAAGAGTAAAAAGCTTATCACTTCTAGGGTTAAACTAATTTCTCACTCATACTCGACTTTCAATACCTACCTCGGTAAAACACCATTTCGGTGGATAGTTTGATAAGAAAATGAACATTAGCTGTATGAACTACTAGCTGACCCGGTCAACTTGGTAACGCCTTACAGTAAATACGTGTTAACTTTAAGGTTCCATGGTCTGAAGCCGAATAGCATTACGACTTCGTTGTGTAGATATTCTGGGTTGCGATAGCAATATTGAAACGATAAGACATATTAATAATATTCCCACAAAACAAATAAATCTGAGTGGATTGATTTACAATTTTCTTATCTCACCTAAACCCAAATTAAACTGAACTGTAATAAGGCTTTTATAGGAAAGATATAAAACAGCTGACTATTATAATAAGCTTAATATGTATAAACATTGTAATTATATTTTATTTTGCCAACATATAACACGTAATCAGACAGAAAAAAATATAAATATAAATCCCCAAAAACTGTTATTTATTAGCGCGGCGAATAAAGCTGTTCATTTTGTACAGCATATATTTACTTCATAATTTTACATTAATGAATGATTCAGATGGCATTGAATAGTAAAGCATATTGCTAATGGAAAGTAAACCAACAGCTATAACAAGAAATCAAATGTTTTGATTGTATAAAATTCGTAAACAAACTTAGTTCCCATAAGGTTATCATTAAAATTTAAAACGCCATAAAATGAAAACTTATAGTTTTCAAAGTTTTTCACTACAACCTTCCCAGATACATATAGAGCAACTTAAAAAATTTCATCACAGGCGGATTAGTAGTTTGGCAATTCAAAGTAGTTAAGGACATCCATCCATACATTAAATTTTATATATAGAGATGAAATATCTTTCGTTCTTGTTGTCTACTTTTTCCGCTTTAAGGTGATACATGTAAAAAATATCTAAATATATTTAAATCCCACCCCTTAAGGACATTTTACGAATACAATGTACTTAATTTTCAAGCAGTTACACAAAAATTGTTGTTTATTGCTAAAAACTTACGCTGTTAAAAGGTAAATTGTTCATTTAATAGTTTTTGCTATGACTAGATATCAGCTCTGTCTAGAACTTGATATTTACTGATCTGTTTGATTTCTCTCTTCGGTACCAGAGAGCCCATAAGTGCTCTCTCCTTTAAAATCCAGTTAATTAACTTACATTAACGTAAATTATATTTACATTGATTTACATTACATTAAAGTAATTAACAATACTATTAAAATACTGCATTCAGTATTCAAATATTCAGTAACAAGTCCATTTTAAACAAAATTTTTTAGGGGAATTAACCCTCTTAACCCCCTCCATGTAAATGGCAACTTTTTTTAGTAGTTTTAATTAGTTAATAAAATCCGAAGGTACCCAAATAGGTTATTAAAAATGTTGTAAAATAACGAAAGCAATTATTTATTGCATTTCCAATAAAATAATATTGCCCCCGAGGCAACGAACTGGGTATTATAGTACTGACCTTAAATTACAGTTAATTAAAGAAAATCCTTTGTGTATGCAAGAGTATACAGCGGATTTTGTTTTATTGAGTTGATGGGAAAAACTAAATAAACCATTTATGGTGATAAAAAGGGTCGATTAAATAATACTAAATCATGGTCGATATCACAATTAAGTGAAATATGTTCCAGTAGCATTTTTAAATTTAGTAATTGACATATCTTTTTAATTAGTATGTAATGAAAAAATAGTTCAATTTAAAAAAAAATTTAATAAGATTTTTTTAAATTAAAGCTACCGATTGTATATCTAATCTTATAAAGATAGATGCATCATTGTTGTTGTGTGTGGAGATGCCCACTTTTTGGATTCAAAGAATTTCTTAGGGGTACCATTTAATAATGAACCCTTAAAGCTATGCATCTCAAATTTGTACTACTTGTTTTTAGATAAATTTCCCGAAAAATTTATGTTTAATGAAATAACAAAGTTTATTTTTATTTTATTTTAAACTATTCTTGAGATAAATTATTTTGTAAAAAATACATCTGGAAAACAAAGCGTTTTTTGAAAAAAAAATTATTCTTGAATTTCTTTTCATTTTGACCAACAGAACCATTTAACATAGTTTCGCACTTAATGTGGGACACTCTTTACATTTCCTGAGTCAGGAAAAATAATGATTCATTATTTAGTGAAATAAAAAATTCAATTTTTTGACTGAAAAACTGGGCATCTCCCTTTAAACCAACGAGGGAAGCCTTCTCCTAGTAGGAGGTGATCATTGATAGTTTGCTAGCAGTGTGAGTGTGAGAGCAGGAACCTCTCCCCCCCTCCCCACATCGCCGCTCACAGCTGCAGTACCGCACCCTACCCAGTATTGATCGTACTACCCCACCCCCCCCACCACAACCACCCCTAGCACCAACCCTCTCACTGTAAACACTGACTTTCTTTGATAACAGTCCAACCGCGTGCAGATCCTCGATCTGTTCACACTCTCAGCTCGGATAGTAGTGTGGATAAATCTACATTCGTTTAGATCTACATAATCTCTTGATGCTCAATACAAAAACCCAGAAACATGAGGGTTTAATTTGGACAAATGGATTTTAATGTGTAGGCAAATACATCCTGTACCCAGTTGCCGCTTGTAATTGGGCAATTAATTAATGGTACTTCCTAACAACAGATTTTAGAGAGTTTAAAGACCGGGGTTTGAACCGTTTCCCCACTAAAACGGTAAAAAATGCCGCGAGACGTAGGAAAAACACAAAAATAAAAATAATATACCGTGTACTTTGATGCATTGGTCGTGCAAATTAAATAAACCATACGGTAAGAGAAAGGGCCAATTAAGTAATATACGCAAACTGTTTAATATTTAATAACTTTCAAATTAACAAAGAATTTTTTCAAAAATTAGAAATGTATTTTAACCTGATGTTATCAGTCATACTACAAACATGTTTTTATAGTAATTATTTGACATGGCTCTGGGTGGGGGGGTTTCGCAATTTGAACTACCAAATTTGAAACAGTGATTTCATATGGTTAGTGCCGTCATTTGGTTATAGAGGCAGCTGTTTAGGAGAACTGAAAAGATTCATTTAGACATATGCATGATCTAAACTATTTCCCACAGGGAAGTACATAAAAAAATGTCAATAAATATTTTGAAGATAATATGTGTTTGCGAAGCAAAAAAACATACACTGAAACAACGCTGCTTATCAAAGAAAGACGCTTGAAAGAATCAATAACAAAACCAAGAGGAGAAGCGTTAAACCGTTAGGTTGGCAACGACGTCGTCTGTATCGAGGGCTCCTCGAGGGCCCGAACCGGCACTGTCCAGTGTCCACACAGCCAGACATTGGACCACTAACACTAACTGATATCGGGGAGTTTTGGTGATAAACATCAAAATATTTACTAAAGCTGCATTTTCTTCTTTAATTATTCTATTAAAGAATGATCGAGTTTGAGTTTACGGTGGATTTATTATCCGTTTTAGTGCCCCCCGAAGCAAAAAGTGTTTTTTAGAGTAATTTCTATCTGTGACTATTGGTCCGATTTTCATGATATTCGTAATGTAATTGACAATTTCGTGTATCTCTGATACTTTTATCAATTTTTTGAACTTTTGTTTTTTAAGTGTATTTTACCCGCAAAAACACGTAAATTGAAAATTTCTTTAACGATTTTGATGAAAATTATACGATTTATAGTCTTAATGAGATGAAAAATGACACTACTCATATTTCTCATTTCGCATTAGGGATTAAAAGTGATGGGCTTTTATATGTAAGAGTAATTTAAAAATTTTCCCACGAAAATAATAATGGTAAAGTATAATTTGACTACTACAATTGAAACCAGCTTAAAAAAATTAATCAAATTAATAATTTTAATTATTTGTCTACAACTAACGGTTGTGTTTACGCTTCCAGAGAAAAGTTAAATTTATTTTCCATGAAAAACGCAGTACATTGTCTGAGAGGGCCCAACGTTATTCTTATGGAGAATATTAAAAAATACTTTTCTTCATTATTTCTTAATAGTTTTCCATACGCGTAAGGTTACGCCACCCAAAAAACCCCCCTCAATAAAGCTTGGTATTACCGGACGGGTTCCCCCCATTAAATTCTCACAATTAATTGAACTTTGTTTCTCTTGTTATTTTCAGAAATTAGATGATTATTTTTGAAACAATAAATCATGAAATGATATTTAACATAGTATGTGACCGTCCAATGGTACAGTTTATTTCACGTAAGATTTAATTTTGGATCAATTAAATACACTTTGTTTGTTACCACGTTCTTGTCACTTTTATTGGTATACAGTACTATTTGGAAAATTAATATACTCTTTTATTAAACTAAAAATAAAAATACATCAAAGTAGTTTAAAATATATTAAAACTTGTACACGACCTACATAATATTCTGTATAAATTTATTCTGTGTATCTCTACAAAGTGAAGAGAATATAACATATTCTAAATTTGGGTCAGACACACATTGGAGTTCACTTTTATTATTACTATACTTTACTGAAAGGGCGATCGACTCAGGTAATTTTAAGCCAAGTATGAATGAGACGAGAAATGAGTATAAGATGATCGTGGTGCGATCCTATAGTTTTGTTACTGACTAAGGCTGTTCCTCTTATATTTCTTTGCTAGGACTGTTAATTGATAGCCCAATAGCCAAAGACATCTAAGGGGCTGTTTACGTGGGATCCGAATCACTTTTGCTTCTGAGTTACGAACTGGTCTAATCATGAGGATGGTCTTTGCGGGTGAACGCGGTATTCAATAGTGCGGACGTTAATCCAAACCAGCGAATATCAAAACAACACAATCACCCGTAACTATCTACAATTTGTAATCTAACAGAAGCTGGATTACAGTCCACACCGTTGTCTCAGTCTTTTTAGGAAAGGTACAAATGGATCGAGGAGTCAGTCACACGGGTATATAAGGATATGAGTACTGTGATTGCACCCAATAACTAATTTTGACTCCTGAAGCAGTCAAAACCGAGTCAGGTTGTCGTCATTAGCATTTAAAATAGCGGTTGTAGTGAACTAAAATAAATTGACTCGGACCGTGGAGTGTCCTGTAATCCAGCAGCTTGGAGGTCACGAATTGTGGATAGTTGTGAGCGATGGTCGGTGGATGTAGTGTTATCTTATGTGGACTAACGTCCGCACTATTAAATTCTATATTAATCCGCAAAGACCATCCACATAATTAAACCAGTTCGTACTGTCTAACACGAAACTATATTTAGAAATCTTTTGTTTAATGTAATAGAAAGAATAAAAAAGATACTTTTAAATTATGTGCCTAGAATCTTATTGAGAACCACGACTTTTGATAGGTCAGTCAAGTATGATGGATGACTTGTCAAGAAATTATTTTAAAAACAGGTATAGAGCGCTGAATTATATAGAGGTACCGGCAATTCAGAAAAATACAATAACTATTGTAAATTAATGTCTGAGTATAGAATACCTGTGTTATTAAATTCTTTACCTCAAGACCTCAATGAATTGCAAAGTAAAAGAGAGGTTAAAGACAAATTATAATATAATTTTATGTATCATTCTTATATGTTTATGACCATAGTGATATTTCTTTCTAGCACTTACATGTGGTTGAGATCAGTGAGGTTCTCAAGTAACACAGGTTAGTTTCAAAACTTAAAGCAAAGACTTCCAAGGGAAATGAGACAATGTTTAGATTATCTCAAATAGAAAAATGATAAATTTAATAATTTGAAAGAAAATTGTTGTTTATTGTCAAGTAGAATTTTGTATTTTCATTTTTTAATTTGTCCATCTGCACTGTAGACATTAATTTACTTTATGTAAGCATCGTCTCTCTCTCTTTCTCTTTCTGAAGGATTTGGAATTGATATTTCCTTTTATTGTATTTAAAGATTGAAATTAGTTTTGTAACTGCTTTTCAAAGTTTATACATCATGTTTTAGATGTTATGAGTCTCTTTGTTTGAGCTACAAAGACATTTTTTTAAAATTTGAACCCCTTCTCATGCAAGTACTTTTACTTTCTCCCCTTATACGTAGTATATGGAGAAAGTATTGTTTTCGTCAAAATTTTCGAATTTGAGTTGAGGGTGGATATATCCGTTTTGGGGTCCCCTGAATCCAAAAAAGTGGGTTTTGACGTGATGTCTGTCCGTCCGTGTGTCCGTGTGTCTGGATGTGTACAGTGCCACAGCCTACCCCGTTGGTCCGATTTAGATGAAATTTGGCATGTATGTATATATTCACGGTATCTCCAGGCGTTTTTTTCATTTTTTTGAATTTTTGATTTTTAAGGGTAGTTCACCCCTAAAAACCCTTAAAAAACGTGAAAAATCCAAATTCCTCAAAAACGGCTCTAACGATTTTTAATAAAATTTGACAGTTTATAGTGTACAAAGTAGTAAATAATTTGACACCACCCGCATATCTGTAAAAATGACGGTTCAAAAGTTATGGGCTTTTAAATGTCAAAAAATCAAATTTTTAAATTTTTAGCGAAAACAATAAAAGTAAAGTACAACTTGACTAGCACCATTAAAACCAGCTTAAAAAACTAAACAAATTAGTAATTTGAATTATTTGTCTACGACTAACGGTTCCAGAGAAAAGTTAAATTTACTGTCCACGATAAACGCAGTACGTTGTCTGAAAGTGCTCAATGTTATTCTTATGGAGAAAATAAAAAAATCAATTTCTTCCTTACTTTCCACCCGTTTTCCATGAAACTTGGTATGAAGCGTAAGGTCAAATCACCGAACAAAACCAGCTCAAAAAAGCTTGGTGTTACGGGGGGGTAGTCCCCCCCATACAATTTGAACAATTAATTTAACTTTGTCTCTCGTGTTTTTATTTTTAGAAATTGGATGATTATTTTTGAAACAATAAATTATTAAATGATATTTAGATTAACTTTGTAGAACATGATAGTTTTATTACAGATTGTCTTTTTTTTTATTTACTTAAGGGAGAAAGTATGTGTCAGTCCACTGGTACCGTTTATTTGGTCTAGACCATCGCTCGCAACCGTTTTACTCGTTTCTTCAGGCTAGACCTGGGTTGCGACCTTATCTCTTGAGCACCACAGAGACGATGCCATGTGCTCTTGTGTATCGCTACTGTATATGTCAACATACCGGAACTTGTTAGTCGCCAGCTCTCCCAGCTCATAGAACTTGATCTCCTCGGAGAAGACATCTAGCGGCACGTTGACGGGTCGCCTCAGCCGCCCGCCGCTCTGGTAATAGTAGAGGATGGCGTCGAAGCTGGGGCGGTTTCGGTCGAAGAAGTACTCGTTCCTCAGAGGGTCGAAGTACCTGATGCGACGGGCAGGATCACCGAGGAGTGTGTCGGGGAATTGGTTCAGCGTGCGGAGTTGAGTTTCGAACCTCAGACCACTCACCTGCACAGTGCACAGACAAGCCAGGTATTAAAACAAAGTAAGTGGACTCTTCTACTCCGACCTTGGAATGTCCGTTACTCTGGATAGTCCAACCAAGCTCATTTCTTAGTTTATATATAATTTATTTCTTTGCGGAAGGGTTTTTAAGAGATGGATATGTCTTAGCTCTGAGGGGGGGCAGTATTGGCAATCTGTCAAACCGAATTATGAAACAGAAGTGACGTCATATAAGGACAACTGTTTAGAAATACACATTCTCTTTAGATATATTCATGATCTAAGCTATCTTCAAAGAGAAGTAAACAGATTTTTCTATAGAGTATTTTAATTTTGAATGGTATATCAACTTGAGTTTAAACTGTATATAATTTTTACGTTTTAAAATAATGTACTGGACTTAATTTGTTTGTCGTTTTTCATTTTAGAACTAATTCATATTCTAGTTCATGTATTAGCCTTTTAGTTAATACGCTATTTATCGCCATAGGCCAAGGACCTGTGCAATGAATAGAACACTGCAAGGTAAGGTAGCGGCATCAGTCACTTACCGCTCAGAGTCCGACAGTAGTCGCCGACCGCTGGTTTCCATCTAGCAACCTTTGACTTACTAGGTCAGAGCGTTGCCGCGAACGTTAGTATTATATTTGTTTTGATTCATTGAACTACGGAATAAAGTAAGCAAATTACAATCATAAATTTTCCTTTCTGATGTTAATTTTTCTGTTTACTCACGGAAATGCAAAAAAATTAATCTAGCTGCTGGATTGTTATAAAATGAGAAATCGTGTTAATTTAGGAATTAAGTGACTACATAAAGTGAACCACAACGTAAATAAATTCACATGACCTACAGCCAAAATGATTTGGCAATTCAAATATAATAGGTGGGGAATCTTCGGCATCGATCATAAAACAGGGGTGATGATGGACGGCTTAATGGAGGTGGCGGGAGGGAAAGGGAGAGGGTGCAGCGGATATGGGGATGTTTATAGCGCCGCTGCGCAACAGGTGCGCTGCTGATGATGTACGGGGGTGAATAAAATTTCGATATATGTAGAGGTGACACCGGGAACCTAGTATTGAAACAATCCAACTACTAGGAGGTCGCGAATTATGGATAGTTGTGAGTAGTGGTCGGTGGGTATAGTGTTCTATTCAGCAGATTATGAGCACTATTGAATATTACGTTAATCTGGAAAGGCCATCCTCATAATTAGATCAGTTCGAAATTCAGAGGAAGTGGTTCAAACTCCACGTTAATTTGTAGGTCCCTTAGATATGTCATTTACTGTTGGGCTATTAATTAACAGTTCTGTCTAAAGAAGTCAGCCTTAGTCAGTAATAAGACTACAAGATCATGCCAAAATCATCTCACACGCATTTCTCATTACTACGAGGCTAGAAATACCTACCTGGGTAGGTTGCCATTTCAGTTAGAAGTATATAAAAAGTAAAACACAGTAAAATCTTCAGGCAGATCTTGAGGATTGTCATGGAACCATCCTGTGCACAATACGACCATAGCCATGGAATTAGCGTTTGAATTTATTTATTTATTGTTTTAATAAAAACTAAGCAACCAATAGGAAAAACGTAATAAAAATAACACTGAAGGCTTCTACTATGTTTAAACATAGTAGAAGTTTCTTTGCCCCTGAGAAACCCAACCTTTTTATAGATGGAAGGAATCGACAGCAGAATTATGACCTGATAAAGTTTACATAAATTATAATTATTAACTTTTTGAAATGGCAACCTACCCAGGTGGGTATTTCAAGATTATTACATATGATAAATGAGTGTAAGATGATGGTGGCGCGATCTCGTAGACATGATATTGGTTAACGCAGATATTGTCCACAGACAGGACTGTTAACGTATGGACGTTATAGTTGGCAGGCTACAGTGTGTGTACTCTAAGGTTTTAAAGCTAATTTAGCTTTTTTTAAGTAGTAAATACTACATGTCGAAGACTATTGCCTGGATGGATTAACACTTAGCATATTGGACTTGGATTCATTACATCACTGTTTGACTTTCAGAATGTCCATTTAACCCAGTAAACCATTTTAAACAAAGAAATCTACAGATTTACAGGTTTGTAGGAGGGAAGTGTCGGGGGGAAGGTTGCAATGATTGTAACTAATCAATCAGCTGATTTTCGACAGTAACAGAGCTAAATGTTATAAATACATTTCGGTCTTCACACCTATCACTCGTATTCATCTTTCTGTGTGGAGTCAGTCTCACAAGCATGATAATTTATAAACTCCAATCTTATAGCACTTAAATAATGAAACTTTAACTGTATATAAATTAAATACGGCAAATAAAAGTTATAAACAAAATGTGAATTTACCTACGCTCAATTGTACAGTAATATTTGTTAATTATATTATTTTGACATAGATATGTTTAAACTTTGTGGGGGTATTTACAACAAAAAGTTTTAGTGTGAAGTGACGAAATATGGTTAAAAGGTCAGCTGTTTAGAGGACTGGAAAAATTCACTGAATAATATCTATGATCTAAGCTATTTCCCAAAAGAAAAGTGAAAACATGTTTGCTAAAATATTAAAATTTAACACGTAATGAAGTATTTTTAGTCCCCAAATTATAATTATCATTTTCACCTATTGTTTGAATAATTAAACCGGTAACAAAGCTTTTGATGACAAGTGCTGTATACAATTGATGACACAGGGGTATCCGCGTGTAACAATAACGAAGATGTAACAAGTACAGCGCTAACAGGTGCGTGATGGGCGATCGGCGCTCGATGCTCAACAGGCCGATCGGATCATTTTACTGGCAGGGGTGGCAGTAAACTGTACGGTTTAGGACACGTGCCCCGCCCAGGTGCTGTGGTGCCGCTCCCTGGTGGAGGACGATTGACAACTACTGTATTGTTACGGAAAATGCGAGGGTAAGTACCCTCTCTGTGGCTGAGTTCGTGACATGTTTATGAGGCGTTGCTGCGACGTATACATACAAATTATGTACGTATGTGGGGGAGAAATTGTAGCTGTAAAGAAATTATTTAACACGTAAACGCGTTCAGTGATGACGTATCAACTTGTGATCCGAGGGATACCGGTTCGATTCCAGATCGAAATATTTGGTTTATAGCTTGCAGAAAGATTGTCAATATAAGTCCATCCGGAAATACCATCCTCATAATTAGACCAGTTCGTAATTCAGAGGCAGTTGTTCGGACTCCACGTAAAACTATAGTTAGCCATCGGCTGTTGGGCTATTAATTAATAGTCATATTTAATGAACATGTCAGCCTTAGTCAGTAACAAGACTACAAAATCGCGCCACAATCATCTTACACTCTTTCCTCATTCATACTTGGCTTAAAATACCTACATTGTGGTAGGGTCACCATTTTAATAATCTAATCTATGTAAAAAATTACATAAAAGGAGGTAAAAATAAGCCAACCGTGGTCAACAGTTATTATAAATGTATTCATTGTCCGACCCCAGAGTGTGGGATTAAATGGACCGACGTTGATTCACACATCACTCAAAGGCTCGCGCACTTGTTCCCGCACGAGTGATACGACCGTATAACCAAATATTGTTCCGCCCACGATTTCAGCGGGAAACGAGAATAGCTCTGGCTCTAAATATGTCGTCCGCGCGGGCGACGGTCCGGTGCTGGCCCCGAGCCACTGACTGGCCGCCGGAAGTGCTGGAGCACCTGGTGAACAACGGAGGATCGTACCAATATACACGCTGTATGTGCTGTTTTCTGTGTAAGTTGATTTTTCAGAGATGACTATTTTATTTTAATAGAGTGAAGGTCGTTTTTAAGTAAACAATCACTTTTTTAAAAGGTATAGAATAATGAAAATAGGTTTCACAACCGTGAGAGCTCTCGTATTCATGGAGAACCTGGAGAAAAATACCTTGTAAGGGCCACGAACAACGGACATGTAGGCAGACCTTTTTGGAGTAAAACACGTAAACATAACGCTGTAGAAAATTTACTATATTTACATTCATGTGAGAAATCGTTTAGACCCTAGATATTGATCTCATAACCTCCTCGTTACACTCTCGTCCAACAAACTGCTAACAACCCCACATCACCCCCAGAGCTTAGCTTAGACATCCATGTCAATATCATTATTCCAAACAATGTACATACATAATTAGACCAGTTATTAATTCAGAGACTAAAATGTGTGATCTGATCTCTCGTTAAACTGTAAAGTCTCTTAGTCAGGTGCCATCGGCTGTTGGGCTATTAATTAACAGTCCTGTCTAAAGAACATCAGTCTTAGTCAGTAACAAGGCTACAAAGTCGCACAATCATCTTACACTCGTTTCTCGTTCATACTGGAATTAAAATACCTACCTGGGTAGGTCGCCATCTCAGTAAGGTAATAATTATAACATTTTTTATTCTTTATAATCCATCACCTAAATCAGATCTATTTCCGATCTTTTCGCTCCTAACAAGGAATCGACGACGCTTTCAACGCGATTCCTCCTCCTAGAGCAGGGCTCAAACTGTCACTCTAGAGTAATGTATATTTGGCCGTGTTATACTCATTTCCATATTTATTTTCTTTGTACCATCTACAGAGATTATTATTAGACCCATCTACAGGAGCTATTTAGTTCGAAAATGACACAATACTTACAATACAGAATATAAAGTTTTTTTTGGCTGTTACCAGATGGTGTGTGTACTCAATGAGACATTTGACCTTCAACATAAATCTTGTATACGTATATACAATTATGCCTTTTTATGTGTAGCATTAGATAAAAACTGAACGGACACTCAGAACATTATTACACTAGGTAATCCCTCAAATTATTGAACGATTTAAGGTTTATTCGAATAGAAAATATAAAAGAACTCCTAATTTTTATCTACTCTTATTACTGACCGTATAGTAAATATGAAATTTTAAAAATATTAATTTTACTCTTCATGACAAAAATTTAGTTTTAGACTTTTTAAAATTTTAGAACATCTTAAAAGAGGCCAAAGAGCAATGGCTCGCTGGGTCAGCGGTAAAGCTCTCGCCTCATGATCTGAAGGTCTTTGGTTCAAATCTTGTTTCAGTCAGTATTTGTAGCTGGGCTAACCATTAGATACCTATAGGTTGTCGTTACCTAGTAAAAAGACCAGGGTTTGAACAGATTTACATCAAAACGTTACACTACATTTCTTTACCTTTTGAAATGGAGACCTACCAGGTAAGAATTTTAAGCCAAGTATAAATGAGGAATATAAGTGTAAGATGATTGTGGTGCGATGTTGTTGTCTTGCTGCTGAGTAAGGCCGATATATTCCTCTACTTTTAATCAATAGCTCAACAGCCAATGGCATCCAAGAGATCACCTTCCATACAGTTTAGAACGTTTATTGGTTTTTGGCATTTAACTGTGATTTTAATCATTTTAGCAAATTTCCCATAAGGGAAGAAGCTTAGGTCTCATGGCAAGACTTAGGCCCGAATAAAATTTTCAGAAAGATAAAGAAAAATTAATATTTCACTTATCAATCAATATTTTTGGATTAAACTCGGTATTTACCTTAATGTGGTCGAGATCTTATGCTTCAAATGCTTATAAATCGTATGGGTTTATCATGGCAGCTAACCTGCACACTCTTTTCCCATGTTAATCATATAAAGAACAGGCAAACTCCTTTATTTATGGACAGATGTTTATGGAACTTGGAATCATTGGTCAAAATATTTTTTTATGCTAGAAATGCCTATTTTCAATGTTCCTCACAGCAGCAAACCTGCATACTCTTTCCTATGTTAATCTTAAGGAGAATATGCAAATAACTCTCATATTTATCGACAGATATTAATATAAACTTGTCATATATAATTATAATTGACTGGGATGGTGGCGTCATCCTGTAATCCAGCTACTTGGAGGTCACGAATTGTGGATAGTTGTGAGCGATGGTTGGTGGGTGTGGTGTTCTGTTGTGTGGATTAACGTCCGCACTATTGAATACTACGTTAATCCGCAAAGGCCATCCTCACAGTTAGACCAGTTCGTAATTCAGAGGTCGTGGTTCGGATTCCACGTTAAACTGTAGGTCCCTTAGTTGCCATCGGCTGTTGGGCTATTAATTAACAGTCCTGTCTAAGGAACGTGTCCGCCTTAGTCAGTAACAAGACTACAAGATCGCGCCACAATCATCCTATACTCATTCCTCATTCATACTTGGCTTAAAATACCTACCTGGGTAGGTCGCCATTTCAGTTAAAAGTATAAGTATCATTATTATATTACTGAGTTGGAAATTCGCTAAGTACGCAGGTCTGCTGCGACGGGGGTATTTTATTTATTTATTTATTTATTTATTTTATTTTTTTACTTGCTTCAATACTGTTTATAACCAATTACATTAAAGCAGTACAATATAAATCAACAGTCCATTTGGAGGTATTGAGTCTTTTTGAGGCGATGTTCACTTCACAACAATAATTTAGTTAAATAAAACATAGATTAGAAGTTAATTAATTCTAACATTTTAACATCATCCAGGAGAAATAGCCTATGGCCAATAACAAATAACATAACAACAATAAATAACACAGTCATGAATAATTAAGGAACAACAAACAATTATACATAATAAATAAATAGCAAATAACAATAATAATAAATAACAAGTCTTAAACAACAAATATAAATAACAAGATATAAATACTCAACATAATAAATAATTAAATTGCAGTTGCATCAATTGTGTAGAAAATGTTGACATTTTGATTTGTAACAATTCAGAGTGTCGCCAAATATGTCTAAATCACAGCCCTTCTGAACAATAATATTATAATCTCTCATCACATTTCATATATATCTTTCATATATATCTCTCATCATTTTACATATATATCAATGTGGAAGGGTAGTTTTGATAGTTTTTTTATCTAATTTGTTCATAGTTTAAATACTTTTTTCGTAACTTTTACAAAATTAAACTTTTGTTTTAATAAAAAACAACTTGGGACTACGCACAGACCATTCTAGGTCCATGTAGGCCATATTATACATTTTACATTATTTTTTATTATATGTTTATATATAGATTTTTTTGTTAAATTTAATAATGTTACTAACTATATGAACAATGAGTGAGTGTAGTAGGTTTTGTATCAATATTTTTTTCTGGAAACAAATTAATTTTGACTTGACTTTACATCCCTCACTTAAAGGTAGTGTTGTTAAAAATCTCTACATTTTAAAGGTTTGAATCACGTGATAGAGAATCATATCTCAGCAGAGAGAGTTTCAGGGCTCGCTACTGAATGAAACGCAGCGTGCAACTTCACGAGGCCCGGGCCGTGTCTAGCATGGAAACGGTTCCAACAAAATGTCCGCGTTGTCCCGCCCTGACGGGGCTTCATGGTTCCAACAGCTGCCTGCCTCCCTCACCTTGAGGCTAAACTTATTCTCAGACCGGTCTACATATGCAATATGTGCATTGTAAATTATACAATTATTTTATTATATGCCATTTTTAATTTTAGGCTATCGTATTATAGTAATTGGTCGATACGGAACCCAGCTATGATTATCTATACAACCTTTTTGAAACTAAAAAAGTTTTACATGTAAACAAATATTTTATCTTATTTTTCTGCAATGGTGACCTACCCAGCCTATTTTAAGCGTAGTAGGAATGAGAAATGAGTGATGATTGTGGAACGATCTTAGTCATGTTACTGACTAAAGTTTGTTTGTAAACATGACTCTTAATTAATAACCCAACAGTTAATGGCATCCAAGGGACCTACAGTTTAAAGTAGTATCAGAACTTTAATTTCACCTATGAATTTTGAACTGGTCTAATTATAAGAATGGAATTTGCGATTGAATGTAGGCGTTGACGTTAATCTACGCCAAACAGAAAATACTACATCTCTCTACCATCGCTTATCCATAACTAACTATCCATAACTAATTAATGAGCTCCAAGAAGCTGGATCGCAGGACACACTGCTGTGTTTTAGTTTGTACATGGTACAAACTTTAAAATGTATATGATCAAAATTAGCACTAAAAATTGTGTTAGGGCAGCATTATTCACAAAATTATATCCAACCTCTTACGAGTAACGTTCATAGGAAAAACTTTGGCGAAAATAACATGTCACAAAAAGATGTAAAATGTTGCAGTACTTTCATAATTCATTCTTTAGTGAACAAGGAAAATGGTTTCAATTTTTAATCAGTGGTTTATGCATTTGGGTCATTATTTTTGACTCTTATGTAGCAGTGGGTTTGACAAATCGTACAGGCCCAAAGAATTTGCAACAAAGAGAACTAAAATAAATGAACGGTGGGTATTCCAAAGACCAACGAGAGGCAGCGGTGGTGGCGCGCGTCCAGTCGACTCACGCCTCAAGACCTCTGGCGGCGATAACTGATTAGAACAATCACTTGATTTATTATGTGCGAAAGAACGAATAATAAATTATTTACACTTCTTCGCAACCATTAGCATTGAACTCAGAACTCTGAACAATGGAATATAGTGCATATTTTGAATTTACGTTGACTTACAAATGTATATATATATATATGTGGATTTGGTATGTTATAGGATTTAACTAAAATGTTTAAAATAGGCTTCAGTGGTTTTTAAAACGTAAAAGGTAATTTTAAATTAATAAATGTTTTAATTTAAAGGTGGGAATCGTATAGATTTACCTAATTTAATTTGATTTTTTCAAACTTAGTTTACTTAAGTATATTCAGCATAACATATACATGTTATTTATTAGTTGCTAAAAATAAATAATTTATGATAGAAAATAATTAGAGATATACAGTAATTTTTGATAATTTGCGCTTTTAATTATTTAAAAAAACAATCGGATATTAGTTTTTAAATTATAGGTTAATTATTGTTTAGATGTAGGTGCACTCAAATAATAAAATGAAATCCATTTAAAGGGTGGAGGGGATAACAGCGAACCCTGATGCATTGTGGATTTCACAAGAGGTCTGAGGCCTATTCTGTTCCACTCTTGGAATAGGCACCAATTAAGCGAAAGTTTTAGCGTACTGTAGCCAACACCCGCCAAGGATGACCGCTAGCAACTACATCCGCTGGCTCGTAGCTAGTAACCAACCCGTGGTGGCTTTCGATGCCACCTCATAATATAATGCTAATAGGGGGCGTTCCCGGTAGCCCCCTATGAGCATTATTACCACCTACACCCTCTGTTCGCCGGTTACGACATCGGCTATTCACCCGAGGGCGGCCCGGAGAGGAGAGACGCGTTTCCATCGGCACACCTCACTCTGGAAGGGAGCAGGGGCTCGACCAGTGCATTTCAGCACCAACCACCGTCACTATGAATCCCAGGAGGAAGTGAAGCCCCTCCAGCCCGTAGTACCAACACCTTATAAAGTCGTTATGATTAGGTCGAGACGAATCTCATTCCAATTTGAAGGTCATTGCTACCGCCATCCCTGGGTCAAGGAATCCGGGCTGAAGGCCTAGGGCGTTGAGGTTGACACTCGGATTCCAGTGACCTGTATACATCCCATGGCTGTAACTGAGATCCGGAGGCCTGCACGCTACCTACTGACATCGGGCTGAAGCCCTAGGACGTTGAGGTTGACACTTGGATTCCACTGACCTGTATACATCCCATGGGAGTATCTGAGATCAGGAGGCCAGCACGCTATCTACTGACACCGGGCTGAAGCCCTAGGGCGTTGAGGTTGACACTCGGATTCCACTGACCTGTATACATCCCATGGCTGTACCTGAGATCCGGAGGCCAGCACGCTATCTACTGACACCGGGCTGAAGCCCTAGGGCGTTGAGGTTGACACTCGGATTCCACTGACCTGTATACATCCCATGGCTGTACCTGAGATCCGGAGGCCAGCACGCTACCTACTGACATCGGGCTGAAGCCCTAGGGCGTTGAGGTTGACACTCGGATTCCACTGACCTGTATACATCCCATGGCTGTACCTGAGATCCGGAGGCCAGCACGCTATCTACTGACATCGGGCTGAAGCCCTAGGGCGTTGAGGTTGACACTCGGATTCCACTGACCTGTATACATCCCATGGCTGTACCTGAGATCCGGAGGCCAGCACGCTACCTACTGACATCGGGCTGAAGCCCTAGGGCGTTGAGGTTGACACTCAGATTCCACTGACCTGTATACATCCCATGGCTGTACCTGAGATCCGGAGGCCAGCACGCTATCTACTGACACCGGGCTGAAGCCCTAGGGCGTTGAGGTTGACACTCGGATTCCACTGACCTGTATACATCCCATGGCTGTACCTGAGATCGGGAGGCCAGCACGCTATCTACTGACACACTCTGACCACATCTTTGTGGGAGTGCTTGTTGTATTGTCCACAACCACGAAGAGTACAACATAGTCACACCAGGCGACGGCTATTCATAGTGGAGCGTGCGCCCCGTCACCGTAGCTGGGCTAGCTCCAAATTGATGTCCACTATTATTAGAAGTGTAAGCGACTGAAGGGCCCTGACACCCGGCGAGTATCCATGTATGATAAACACCTCTGGCCGGACATCTGGGCTGCATGCTTTACTCGAGTACTTGAGAAAACATTCGGTTTGGAGGTGGTTGAACTCGATTAGAAAATTGAAGGTTTAGTTCGTGATCATACGATACAATGGCGGATTTAGGGCATTAGAGTCCTTAGGTTTTGGTTTTCATGCGGTCCTACAACTAAGGGTTTTGGAATTTCCTCCCCCCCCCAAAGTATCAAGGCTTTCAGCTAGGTTTTACTCTTTTCACTCAAAAAGTATCATAAGAAACTAGATTCTGCGACAAGTTATTCATGAAGCAGTAGCTTACTTTATATTTTTAACCGTAATGGCGACCTACTAAGGCTAAAATACCTACCTTAGTCAAGTATGAATGAGAAATGAGTATAAGATGATTGTGGCGCGATCTTGTAGTCTTGTTACTGATTAAGGCTAACATGTTTCTTAGACAGAACTCTTAATTAATAGCCCAACGGTCAAAGGCATACCTACGGGACCTACAGTTAGACGCGGAGTCTAAACCACTGCCTCTGACTTATTAACTGGTTTAATTATGAGGATGGTCTTTGCGGATTAACGTAGTATTCAATAGTGCGGACGTTAATCCACACAAGAGAACACTACACCCACCGACCATCGCTCACATCTATCCACAATTCGAGACCTCCAAGTAGCTGGATTAAAGGACACACAATGTTTCATATCAAAAAGAATGAATAACTCAATGACGAGATTAACTTTATGTATTTAAAAAAACGAATGTTACTTACGACTATTGGTGTTATAATGGGTGACATGAAAGCAATAGGACTGAGTCAATTAAAACTATTTATCAAATCAATCATAATTCTGCTATAACATTCAAATTAGGCTCCTTTTGTGTCGATGCCGTGCTACCAGCGCGATTCCTAAGCATTTAATGCGTTACGGAAAACATTCTCTGCAATAGCCTTGAGAGCCGCGGTTCAAGAAGCTTTGATCCCCTCTATCATCTCAAAATGTTTCCCTTCATTGGCCTTTTCAGGAGATAAAAAAGAAATAGTTTAGGGGAACATATCCGGGCTGTAGCCCGGCTATGGAAGCGTTGTGATGCCGGCCTTGGTCAGGTAAGCTGTTCACAAGAAGGCGGCGTGAGCAGGGGAGTTGTCGTGGTGCAACTCTCGGTCGGCTGTGATGTCTTGGACCCGACCCGATTGACATTTTGTTTGAATCTCTTGAGCACTTTCACGCAAAACTTGGAGTTGGCGGTTTGTCTAGAAGGAAAAAGTTTTTAGTTAACGATGCCTTCAATGTCAAAAAAGACAATGAGCATAGTCTTCACTTTGGATATGCTCATTCTTCATCTTCACATCTTTCCGAAAAGGCCTTGTTCCACAACGCATTTTCTCACTAAAGATTCATCTGAGTAAGCCTGCTCTATCATATCAAACGTATTTATTGCACATTTATTGAAATTCACACAAAATTCAATCCCGTACCTGTGCTCGCTAACGAACGCTGCATTATCTGTCACACCACTTATAGAAACATGTGCGAAAAAGCCTGTCCTGACTCTACAGGGGCTTGGAGAGTAATGAGCCGCTCGTTCGTTAGATAGGCACTCCCTGTACTGAATACAGTCGGTGTGCAGTCACAGTGGAAGAAAAAACAATCATATTACTTTCCATACAAACCCTGTATATAGCACTTTCATTATAAATTTGGGCTTTTCGAGACCTACCTGAAGACCCCGCACCTTTTACAGGGCAAGATTCTGCCAGGGCGAAGGCCTTCCTCTTGACTTGGTATGGTAAACTAATCGAG